>CAEMYA010000092.1:3134344-3152625 GCA_903131615.1 Diplodus sargus
ATATATATATATATATATATATATATATTATTTGCATATGTGTTCACTCACTCACATAAACTATCTATATGGAAACACATCAATACATACACACATTTAGAAGAAAAGCTTTTCAGAAGAGCCTTTTGTTTGCATGAAAACAATTTTGTTGCTGCAATTTTGTTTGTTTCGGCTTCGGTAAACAAGAGTAGTTAGTCTGTGTAAAATGTATGATCCTTATAATATAATACAGGTAATCTTATCTTTTATTTTCAGTAAAACCAACCTTATTCATTGTTGTTAATAAAATGGTAAATGCTCCTCAATCCCCCTTTTTTCTTACATGGGTTTAAAAATGTATCTTAATGTCTCATATCACCCAAAAAGTGTTTTTAAAACGAAACAAGACATTATTAAATTAATGTCGCATTCCAGCATCTGCTTTTTTGAAACTTAGACATATAAATTGGATTTTTATAGTGTTTTGTATTTCTATTATAATTGCTTTAATTAACTGCATTTCACATTTTAGTCCACTATATATTACTGTTTTCCCTATGATTTGTCTTTCTGGGTGTATTTACAGATTTCTTATGAGGTGTTCTGTAGTGATGATAATGATTTTATCTATATAGCACTCTCACAATAATAGTTTTTTAATATAGAAACTGTACAACCTTTTATGGCAAATGATGCATCAGTTTTTGTCTCCTTAGAAAACGGAGCACACAATGTAAACAAAATTATATCTTAAACAAGCGTATTGTTATAAACAGAGTAACAACACACATAAATAATAGCAGAACGAGTAGTAGATTACTGTGCACGGTTTATGTCACTGTCCTCTCCAATATGGCCGACATCACTCCCCACTTGTCCCAGGCGCCGGCAGGAGCTGACAAGGATACGGAAGTGACGTAAAGACGCCGAGTCTTTAAAACCTGACGTTAGCGCGCGCTTACAGCTCAAACCCTCCGTCTTGCAGTGAGAGTTTGTCTGCGTGCTGCGCCTCTGCTAGCCAACAACACAAAGACTGAACTTTTAGAGGAGTCTGTCTCTCTCCTTACTCGCTTATATCTCAAACTGCAGCCTCCATTTTGACGGAGTGACGCTACAAGGCGACAGAAAACTCTCTTCGTTTGAATCTACGCAGACCTAAACTTCCACAGCCACCATGTTTGAGGCTCGTCTGGTCCAGGGCTCCATCCTGAAGAAGGTGCTGGAGGCTCTGAAGGATCTGATCACAGAAGCCTGTTGGGACGTCAGCTCGTCCGGCATCTCCCTCCAGAGCATGGACTCCTCTCACGTCTCCCTGGTGCAGCTCACCCTGCGGCACGATGGCTTCGACTCGTACCGCTGCGACAGAAACCTCGCCATGGGAGTCAACCTCAGCAGGTGAAGCCAACACCCCACACAGAGATCCTGTAGCCAGAAAACATTCCTGTCATATTAATTTGGCCTAGGCATGTTCTGTGCTTAGCTAACAGAAGGAATGACGTGTTTGTAGTCTGACAGGTCGAGTGAGTAACGTTAAAGTTTGGCTGCTGCCAAAAATCTCTGTAGAAAAACATGCTAGCTTTGTTTTTTTCTGAGCGGGTTTAACGCACAAAGCAAGCAGCTAACGTTACACACAGACACACGGTCGTATTATTTGAGGGTCTTTTGTTAGCACGAGTTAACGGCCCGTGTCCAATATCTGCATCTTACAAAAGAGGGTGGCCATCTTGGCGGTTTTGCCCGGGCATGTCTCTGTCCTGGACTCTTCGAGCGTTTATACCTTCAAACAGCCTCTAAACAGCCGTTTAGCCTTCAGACGAGCCGACTGTACATGTGATATTTATAAATAAGACCACTGCTTTTTTTTCATTTATTGGGCAAACATCGCATATGACGCAGCTACTTTTATGATTACGTCGCGACGTAATTTGAGCGCCAAATTCTCCGCGGGAATTGTTGTCTAACCCGGCAAATTCCACTTCCGTTTCCGGTTTCTTCTTTGTAACGTTACAGTTGTGCTCTGGATGAATTAAGTTACCAAGCTGTGATGTTATTTTTGTTTTTACTTCAGGACACATATTTTATATTAACTTACACCTGCAAACGTTTACTTAGGACATTGTTTTAAAGCATTATAAAATTGGTTAATACTGAATTTAGGCTAAAACAATAACTAAATAAGTTGATCAATCAGTTAAATAGACAGAAATTTAAGTCTTTCTTTCTGTAAGTAAAGCAACCTCAGATTTCATAAATGGTGATGAGTAAATCACGCTTTTTTATTTTATAGACTTATTAAGGTTACATTTAAGGCAGAACATAAAGGTGTAATATTTTCTGAAAAACAGGCATTACTCGTGTCTTTAAAATGTTTTATCATTATTTGAGACTACAAAATGTGCTGCATGGACAAGAACTCACTTTTTCAATCCTGTCATTCCCATACAGTATGTCAAAGATCCTGAAGTGCGCAGGAAATGAAGACATCATCACCCTCAGAGCAGAAGACAATGCAGACACACTCGCCCTTGTGTTTGAGACACTTAGTAAGTTCTTCACTGTAGTTTGTGGAATCAAAAGTGGCGAAATGTTCTACTTCACACATGCTGTTTAGCCATTTGTCTTCAACTGTTTTATTTATCTCTTCACTAACAGATCAGGAGAAGGTGTCAGATTATGAGATGAAATTGATGGACCTGGATGTGGAGCAGCTGGGTATTCCAGTAAGTACATCTCTGGCCTTGTGTCTGGCCTACTGTCCTTGTGTTTTGCATCCAACATACTTTTCGTGCACACTATTCCTGACCTCTGTCCTTCTGTTGTCCTTTCCAGGAGCAGGAATACAGCTGTGTGGTGAAGATGCCCTCTGGGGAGTTTGCCCGTATCTGCCGCGACCTGTCCCAGATCGGTGACGCCGTCATGATCTCCTGCGCCAAGGACGGAGTCAAGTTCTCCGCCACAGGAGAGCTGGGCACAGGAAACGTGAAGCTGTCCCAGACCAGCAACGTGGACAAAGAGGATGAGGCAGTGAGTATGAATGATGGATTGAGTTAAAATCTGATTTGGATAACAGTGGAACTGCACAATAAATCTGGCCAGTATCAGTGGTAAATAAAAAAAAAAGCTACAGAACAGAAATGCCAGATGTTTTATTAATGGTGTTGCTATTGTGAAGTTTGTCCACCAGAGTGCACTAGTGAGTATGTAAAGGGAATAATTGCTAATATAAAGGGAGTAAATGATGGAGACAAATGAAAAAAAGATGGCAAATAATAGAAAAATGACTTATTTCCATTATTAAGAATGTTTAATTCAAACAGAAGAGAATTTGTTCATATTATTCATGCCATTTGTTTCCATTTGTTCCCAGAAGCAACTATTTAAAGCAGAAACAATTCTATTTACAGGAAGATTCTCTTTATTGATTGCATTCTAGTCTTTGCTAGTCTTACTGGGGTCCACAAAAAGCAACAATTAAAAGGCAAATAATCAAATTATCAATAAGACAAGAAAATGCATTCCAAGACGGTTACTTAAGAGTGAGAACATGTGTGAAATAACTTGTATTAGGCCATAAATTATGGTAACCTGTGCTGGAATTATGAAAAACATAGTCAGACACAGAGCAGCAATAAATAAATCAATATGAACAAAGATTTTGATCTATTTGATGGTGATGGGATCTAAATTCCATGAGTTGACAGTTGTCACATACCATTTTAGTGGTTTTTAGTCTGACACAAGCTACTTGAAGCCCTCGCATTTTGTCTACACAAACACAGTTGGATTGATTGATGACGCTGCAATCCTTATTTGTGCCTTTCTGATGGCATATCTTAATGTGTCTGACAATTCCCTTTTATCTCCCGTCTCTAGGTTACCATTGAGATGAATGAACCTGTCCAGCTGATCTTTGCCCTCAACTACCTGAACTTCTTCACCAAGGCCACGCCGCTGTCAAAGACCGTCACACTCAGCATGTCTGCTGACATCCCCCTCGGTAAGAACAGATGGCGCTTTTTTAAAAAGTGAAGTCTTGATTTGGATTCTTAATGTTTTTACAAACTTTGTGACCCTAATTTGGACTTTTTTTCTTCCTACAGTGGTGGAGTACAAGATTGCTGATATGGGACACGTCAAATACTACTTGGCACCCAAGATCGACGAAGAAGCTTCCTAAGTTGTTTCTAACAGCCCAAAAAGGAAGAATAGAGAAAACCTGGCGACTGGGACTTTTCCTGCATAATTGGAGGGCTGAAGTGATCTCGCCATTATTGCTGAGGTCTCTGATGTCCGCCCGTCTAATGAGATTCACAGCGGGAGGTGTTGTGTCAACTTTGATTCAGTCAGCCACATGAATGATGCCATCTGTGTGATGTGACGACGCTTCAGCAGCTCTGAAATGGAGTTCAGAGCAGCTGGCTGTGGTCCAAATAGCCCCGGTGTAAATTTCAGCACTTGTTCGCATTGGTGTCTCTCTCTATTTTTGCCCATTTTGGGAAATCTGGTTTCAAATATCCCATTCCTTCTTGTAGATAACGCATTTGTAAATACTTCCTATGGTGTCACTGTCAGCCAACCCCAAATGTTTTTGTATTCATTGATTCAATCCAAAATAAATAATCCAAGTGGTTTCCAATATCCCTTTTGTGTTGTTTGACATATGTGGACTTAAGCTGCACATACATTGAAATGAGAGAAGACACTCACAAGTCTTCAAATCTTTTTGCTCTGTTAGATTTTGATCACACATAAAACCAGTAGCTGCGCTAATGATCACCCTTACCCTGGATCTCGTATTTGCCTCCTGCACTGAATCCTGTTGGGGACAAGCCTTATTTTAGATTAATTTTATTCACTTTGTACTTGGCTTGTGCTCTTTCACAGAAGGCAATCTAAAACTGACCCTTTTATATGTAATCAAAAGAAAAAGTAAATCATTTGTGGAGGTGAACATACCTGTGTGTAAATGCAGTAAACCCCACTTGTTGATTTAAACATGACATGATGCAACTGTATCAGTTTACACTGACATTTTGCATCCTCAGGCAGCTCTGCCCATTTTACACACAAGTCAGACATATAATTAGACATATGGCACATGTTCATTGAAACACATCAGTTATGACCATGAGACCACAATGTCAGATTAATGTTACTTAGCAGCAGACTGACACGTCACAATCTGCCCCTAAAAGTAATGTAAAACTGCTTTTATTGCATTTTAGTTAAATAAAGGATAGAAGGTGGAAGGGTAAAAGTGTAAGTCATGTATAAGTACCTCAGGGTATTGGCTAAGTAGAGGATGCACTTACTCTCTTTTGTTGCTGCTGCAGTAACCCGAAGGAGCCACCAGGTGGTGCACTTTTACCATGCCTATGTTTAAGAGAGGAACATCACAGTCGCCTGCTTTGTCACATTTGTGAAATCATTTATTCTGAAGAAATGTGTTCAACTTCGGTTTATTTTTCATTGGTCAGTTTTCCTGGATGAAAAGGATGAAAAATTAAACAGAATGAGAATATGAATTTGGTTCTCCAGGATGGAAAGCGCCTCAGTTACTCAACATTGTACTGATAATCTGTTTATACCTAATGCTGCATGACCGTGAGCCAGAATCAAGGACGTGTCATCTGCCTCATTGTCTCATTGTGTTACAGTTACTCAGCCAAGTCACAGGGACTTTCGACTTATAGTGCTCTGGACAGAGTTTGTTGGAATCCAGCAGCTTCTCATGCAGCTCAGTGAGCAAACATGCAGTCCGAAATACCTGAGAGACCATCAGTCAGTCTGTCTGACTGTCTGACTCTGTCTGCAGCTGGCTGATGTTGACTGTGTTTCAGTGCAGTTGGTCATATAGGCTACAGTCAGACAGTTCTAATCCTCACAAAGCTCTAATCTGACTGGCTGCCACATCTGGCCCTAAACTGAACCAGCGTGCAGAGTTGACAGTGACATAATGTGACAAGGAAGTTACATTCAGCAGCTTATTCGTTGGTTTGCCTGCTGAGTAGTTTTACTTTGGTAAATAGACATGAAGCTTGATAAATACAATGCTAATGGCTACAGCCTGTTAGCTTAGTTTATTTTAGTTTAGCTAAGCTAGTAGACTGGAAATGGGGAAACAACCTCGCCTTGGCATCAGCATACTGAAGCAGTAATTGAGAAAATAGTCAGCAGATTAAGCCATAAGGAAATTTAAAATAATCATCAGTTATACAGCCTACGACCAACTAAAATGCTGCCTTTAAATTTGATGAGTCATAGCAATCGAGAGATATAATATTTTCTTGGATACTTGGAGTACAGTTTTGTGATTATACTTACATCATTCTACTTAGGTGACTTGTTCAGTGTTGGACTATTATCACTACTGGGCAAAGCCAGGCTGTTTACAGACTCTTAATGCTATGCTAAGCTAACTGGTTGCTGCTGCAGCTTCATACACTATGCGACTGAGATCAATCTTCTCGCCATCTAATTAAATCTCGGCGAGAAAGAGAGTGAACATACTTCACGAAATGTCAAACTTTTTAGGACGCTATCCATCCATCTTTCTGTTTCTTCTGCTCCCATAAAGAGGCAGTCGCCCACTTTCCGTGCGGCCACTATGTAACGGGACTTTGCTCTTAGCTGTCCTGGTTGTATAAGGAATAGAAGCAGCCTGAGGTAGAGACAGTAGAGCAGAGTCCGAGCAGATTACAACATCACAGTAGATTGCCTGCCCAGTTTAATCCCAGACTCCTCTGGAATATCAAAATTCATGCGCTGAAAGGCCTGGACCCTAATGAACTTGCACCCATGTGGCTGGAAAAGAGGATTGTATTTTGTGGATTTATTTATTACCAAATACACTTGATGTCGTTTTTTTCATCATTCCTAATATCTACATTTCAGTTTGAGTTGTCTCAATCCATACCAGCTATCAGCGGCTTTCCACTTTGGACTGAAATGTTCTTGAAGTCTCGAGGGAGGGTGCAATCCCAGTGTTTTATTTTCTAAAACACAATGTACCGCAGCCGTGGGTTTATCTGATGGAGCCGCAGATACGGGAAGAAATATGTGCCCTGAGATGCAGAGCAGAGAAAAGAGATGGGACTGTCATCTTAGGAAGTGACCGATAAAGCAGAGCGACGGCGCAGCCATTTAAGCTGCCTCAATATTTAATTAACCACCGCCTCCCAGGTTAAAATTAATTACATCCTGGAACAGAGCAGCGAGGGTCCAACCTGATTGGGGTTTCCGCTTCTGAATTGGCCACAATTTCAGACTGCAACCTCAGACATTCTTCCTAAAGACGAATAATGTCAGAGATCTAATTATGAGTTATATTTAATTGCCAGAGCAGATTTAGGCCAGTCAGACAAAATGTCTTCACGTAAGAGCCGCAGAAGTTTGAAACTTACATCAGTCGAGTGCATAACTTCTGATTCATCCTGACTCACTTACTTGAGTCAGTTTCTAAAAACTGTACACAACTGTCTAATCCAAAAAGTGGATCACTATCCAATCGTCATTTAACAATAGCAGAGAGCTGCTTCTCATCTGTTGCATTTCTCATTAAAGCAGCTGATGCAACACAACACAGAGGTATTACATCAACAACTGTATTAGTGAACCTTTTCACAACAAATGAATCTGGAATCGCTTGCATAAGACAGTAAATGGCATTAACCCAATATATTAAAAAAAGACAATATATAATGAAACAAAAGCACATGAACATGTTTATATGATTTCTAAGGTAGCCAAGATTATGTCAGAATGAGACAATGAATTAAATGATTGCACACTATGATAGAAAAAGAACAACAATGCTGTAGGCATTTTCATTGGTTCCCTAAACCTCATTAGTGGTTGTGTTTTGCCACTCTGAGCAAAGATGATGTACTTGTACTTTACCTAAGTAGTTCCAATGCAGGACACTTTTCGTTGTAGGCGATTGAATATTCATTGAACCTTTAATGCTTTCATCCCCAGATGTGACTTAATCTGTCTTTAAATTACAGGAAACTGATTTTTAACAATAACTTTTGAAGGTGTCACTGTGGGTTACTGAGCCTACGTGTCTGAACACTGCACCTTCTAAATAGCAAGAAAAATACTGTGACTGAATATTAGACTAGCTTTTTTGTTGGTCTACGGTGGAGTCACTTTCTGCTGCCTAAAGATAATGAAATGCTGCCTCAGTGTGCCGGACCACACCTCACTTTAGGAGAAACACACCCAGGGGTGAACAGGTGGGCGTGAGCACATTTAGACAACGTGGTCGCTGGACATGATGATGACTACTGCGTCGGTCTGAATTAGCAATGACACTGACACACTGGCACTGTGTGTGTGTGTAGTATAAGATGGAGCCTTTTAACTCTGGCAAACAAACACAAACTGAAGCTGAGTCATGCTAAAGGATGCTGGCCGAGGACCCCTAAAATAATCCTGATCTTTAAACTGATCGATCAAGTTCAACAGAAGTGTACTTGAACTCATCAATGTCCTCAAACATGCACATGATCTTGTGTTATTGTGTGTTCCTGTGTTAATCGTAGGGTTTTAAACCCTTTGCCACACTAACAATGAACAGCAAGTTTCATTTGTATTGCATACCTCATTTTAATGTTTCTCAGTGTGCTTACATTGAGCTTGAATGCAGCCTGTTGTATTCAAGCGAGCCTGATCTCTACAGCCTTATCATGAGGCTACATTCCTGCATCTACCTCGCTTTCTCTCTCTGTCTCTCTCTCTGTGTCTCTCTCCCTCTCTCTGTCTTCTGTCTCTGTCTAGCCTTTAAATTGCTTTCTGGAGGCAGGGGATTTTGGCCGAGGAGATAAGAGGAATGGGATGAAACAGTCTCGCTGGCTGTCTCTCTCTGCGAGGCAGTGGGAGTCTTCTGAGCGCCGTTCTTTCACTGAGACAGAGGAGAGAGCAGCGCTCATCCTCCGGGTCAGGGTGGCTGAGGAGATGTTTCAAACCTTATCAGCAGCAAAACGAACATGGACGATGTCAAAGCGTACAGTACGCTCTCGCTTCCACATGTACGACAACAGATGCTGCAAGAACGGCCGAAGATCTCTTTGTTTTTCCTCTGGCCCTTGTGTGCACCCTCCCGGCTTCTCTGCCCTGTCAGTCAGTGACGTCCTGGAGGGTCGATCCCCATTCCAGCTCTCAGACCTGACACTCTCTTACGTAAGCCTTCAGCGCTCTGCTGTCTCTCCACCAGAGCAGGTGTGCATGGATTATTGATGCCAGCGCAGAGCGGAGAAGGCATGGCACATGGCTAGGACACACCAGCCGCACACACCGTGTAATCCACCTGCTCCAAGCAAATATTTAAGGCTCCTCGTTCCATTGCAAACGATTTGGTGGGGATTCCCTCATTTTATGCACACAACAGCACCCCCACCTCCCCACATTGCATTCATATGACCCACCGCCTCCTCCTCCTCCACCTCCTCCTCCTCCATGAGCTTTGATTTCACTCTCAGCGTGCCACACAGCTGACACACATGTATTTCTGACTGTGCTCCGCGCGTTGAAGTCATCCCCGCATGGATTAGCATATTAATGGGATGTCCTCTTTGTCCCTGTATTCTGTCACTCAGATTTCACAGCAGCGAGGGAGAGGAAGAGGACGAGGCGATGCAGATGGGGAAGGAGAGGGAAGGGAAGTGCAGAGATGGAGGAGTCAGCCCTGCTGTAGCCGGAGAGTCACACCTGAGTGCTATTGACACAGGTGGGACAAAAAATCAATATGTTGGCCGACCTTGATTTGTTCTCAACAACAACTGAAAGTTGCGCTGTAGTGACGCCAAACCAGGTTTAAATGTTTTAATCCTTGTTTCTACGTTTCCTCTTCAATCCATAAACCTGATTAAAAGACTTTATTTGGAGAACTATTTTTTTTTTTCCTGCCTTAGTGAAAGAAATCCATAAAGCTTTTATGGGCAGTTACTCTGTATGATTGCGCGGTTATCAAAATATATTACACATGATCATTGCTGTGCTGTTAAGGAAACTTTGTGTCACCAAAACTTTGCATGAGTCAATAAAAAGACAGCCGTGTTTTCAACTCTCAGATAACCCGGGTGGGCTTCACATGGTTTATTTAGCTTATATATCAGAAAATGTTCTCAAAAAGCTTAAATAATAACTGCTCAGTCCGTTGTCAGAAACTGTATAACTGATAATTGATTGATCGTTAAAAGTAAAGTCCCTAACATTTACTGATTCCAGCTTCTCTATTGCAAAAATGTGCTGCTTTGCTTGGTCTTGTTTAATAATAAACACAGTATTTCTCAGTTTTGAGCTGTTAATTGGGCAATCAGGCAACACACCAGACAACTCGACAAATACTGAGCTTAAGACTGGACTCGGTTAGAGGAATGAGAGGAGGAAACAAGCGAGGAGGGACGGAGCTGATAAGTTATGAAAAACAGTGGTCAGGGCCAGTGAAGCTGATGTGACACAGGTGTGGAGGGATAATCAGAGTGTGGAGGAGAAGCACAGCAAAGTGCTGGAAAGCAGACAAAGAAGGGAAGTGGAAAGTAAATCACGGCACACAAGGAGGGAACCTTCAAAATAAAACAGGAAATAACTGAACTAAAAACCAAATGATGACAAATTCAAGTTCATTTCCTTGTTGAGCCATGAGGAAATGTTGAAAAATAATTCAAGTCACAGTTTTTATTCCAGAGCAGCATGTGAAATTTATTCAGCAATTTTTTTTTTCAACTTTGCATATTTCTTCCTCTCCCCTCCTTTTTCTGCACAGTCAGATCTTCGTCCCTCTTCATCCAGGGATGCCTCGGCTACTTTGCTACTTAGCAACTGTTTCCACGGCTACAAAGTTGCTCCCTGTCTCACTCCCACCCTGCCTCCCCCAGAAGTCGCCAGTGTCCGTGTGCTCCTTTGTGTCCACTTCCTCCAGCCTGGCGATGACGCAAGTGTATTAAGGAGGGTATAGCAAAGTGTCTTGGGTTTTAATATTGGTCTCGTGCTCGGGAGAAGACATTTTCCAGCTCTGTGGTTCCTCTGCGGGGAGAGGTGGTTGTTATCTTGATGCATCTGGGCCTCTTATTGGTCCGCGGAGGGCTGTAGAAAGTGTATTGACGAATGTGACAACCTCTTACCAATTACGCTCAGGCACTTTCCCTCTGTGTTCGCCTGGGTGTCAGTGTGCTCTGAGACCGTCATACCTCAGCACTAATGTCACTGAGACAAATTGCAGCTTATCGCAATAATAAACTGCTCCTCGCACACACTCGGGAGGAGAGCAGATGAATCTTCGGCTGAGAAACACGTCCCCAGAGTCACGTGGAGATAAGAAAATAATAAACAGGGGAGGCTTCTGGGTATATTCAGACATGAATGCAAGCGATGGAGCTACAGATCTATTTATATCGCATCTAAAAATAGACATTCTTCTCCATAGAGACATGAAATCCTTCAGAGCGGCGAATAACTCTCGAGCCGCCACTGCTGCTGTTATGTGCACGTATCTGTGTGTGTGTGTGTGTGTGTGTGTGTGTGTGTGTGTGTGTCTATGTACATGTCATTCTTCCGTTTCATCCAAAGGTGAAAGGAAATAACCGGCTGCATCATCCCTGCTGCGAGGCTCCTTCTTGGGGAATCTCCACTCTCACTGTCAGACTCCAGCAGACAGGGATTTTTACAGTGCTTTGATGATCGACCCCACCTCCCTCCAACACCTCTTTCCTCTCTCGTGGTGATGGCTTGAAGCCGACAGGCGCGGCGTATAGATTCATGCCCATTAGTTTACAGTAGCAAATGGGGGGGAAGTGAGCGAATCCATGGATAATCTTGAGGTGGGAGGGAATTGTCTAGTTGCTGCGGAGAAGACTTTACCACCTTGACACAAAAATTGTCAAATGTGAAAGTGGACCTATTGTGCTTGTTACTGTTAATTCCAGTAATACTAATTTGCCTGTCTGATGTTCATTTTAAACACATCGAGTTGGCCTACATTGGTTTTGCTTTTGAAAAAATACTGTCTCCGGATGCCAGCCAACTTTAGAAATGACCCAGGCATCAGCAGGAAACTGCTTGATGTCTAAGGAAAACCAGTTGATAAAACACACTCGACACTACGCCTCCCGCAGATAATGTAGATAGATGATAATTAATCTCATAAGGACAGTGCAGTCGTGCATCAGCTTAGTCACATAAATCACACATGAATGAGACACTCTGAGGTAAGAGGCAGAATACAGTAAGAGTAGATTTTCTGTTGCATTCGTTTCTTCAGGTTCTCAAATGATGGGCAGCTTTTCCACACTGATATTGACCAACCATGGGCTTTCAACGGATATTCGATTTTGAGTTTCTATCCAGCGTTGGAAGTTGATATCAAGCTGATATTGGGTTTGTTGTCAACCTCAATATAGCTCCAACTAAAAACCTAATTTACATCTGTCCAACATCAGTTGGACACCTCTCTGGTGCTAAGCTGACGTCCGTTGCCAGCTGGGTTGTGTAACGTGTTTGTGGGAAACCTCTAGAGGACGCTCAGACAAACGACAAACTGAAGGACAAACATGAATAAATGAGTTGATAAGCAGAACAGCAGATGCTTCCATTCAGCTGTGCCCTGTGACTCAATGGAGCAACTAAAATCCAATCATCATGCTCTGTCACAGTCACAAAAATAAAAGATTTGAGTGAGTTTAAGGGACATAACAGCTCAATAAGTATTAAATACTGCTGTGTGTCCAGGAAGAACACAGCATTGCCTCCACATCTGTCCCTCCTCCTGTTCAGCAGAGACTGGAGGGGCGGGGGGACCAGCGGCTGATTTAAACAGCCCTGGTCAACCATGTTATATGTTATATCCCCCAAGGATCAGAGAGCCGCAGCAGATCTTCAACCAGAGCTGTTTCCATCATGTGTAGTCTGTGTGGGTTCAGGCGGAGCTGACCCTTGCACTGATTGTTTGTCCTACTGAGCCCATACTCTCTGATACCTGTTATCCTTCCTCGATGTGAGGAAGACAAATCGAATGCTCTGCATGTGCATATGCATGTGCGTGTGTGTGCATGTGTGTTTGTGCGTGTTTGCATGGGTAGGGTGGAGGCTTAAAGAATAACATAGTGGGATGGTGTAATACAACAAGGACAAAAGAGAAAAAAAAGAGGGGGAGAAGAGGGGTAAAGACTTTACGTGTGTGTGTGTGTGTGTGTGTGTGTGTGTGTGTGTGAATGTGTCTCCCTCTCGTGTAAATCCTCACCCTCTCCATCGCTCACACGTTAAGATGCTGTCCCCCATCGTTGGCCTCTAAATGATGCACACATGAGAGGAGACACAATTATTTGTGTGGTATCAGCTGTGAACATATTGTGCGTGTGTGTGAGTCTGTGTGTGTAAAGTGGAAAACAAGATGAGAGAGGACAGGCGGAGATGGAGATGAAGATAACGGCCGAGACAGAAAAAAAGCCCACTTTGTTAAAAGCCACTTTAGAGATAAGAAACTTTAAGAGAGTTATAATCTCTCCCTCTGAACCGCTGACCTTTTTCAAAGAGACCTTGTTGTATTGAGTTGCATTTCCACAGAAGATTTATAATCTGGTGTGTCTGTCTCAGAGATGACATGTTGATTGTCTCTTATGACGAGAAGTTTATGTAAAGCAAGTATTTTTTGTCCGACCGTGTGATGCAATCGTTTAGCAGTAGTGTTATTTAAAAAGTCAGTGAAATTTCCAAAGTATGAATATTGTGTTACCATGACATTCGCGTGTACCAACTGTTAAAACATAATCAAAGAAGCATTAAGCATAATTTAATAGCAATGCTGTATGTGGTACTGAACAACCCACTCGCCGGAATAAATGCTAGCAGGGGGCATTTCCGCAAACCACGGATATGTTGAAACTTTATATTTCTTTATGTTGCAGTTTAACATTTGTTTAGTTGAAATGTTGTATTTCATGTTGTGACAACGCTTTGCTAATTAGGTTTAGACAAAAAAAAAAAAAGAATGGAGAAAATACCTTTGCTTACAAATGTCTCATTTTTTAGTATTTAAATGTTTCTCTTCTCATGGACTGATTCCCTAAGCCCAACAACCAATCAATTCAACTTGGTCCTTCGGCCAAAAAGGCTTAGACAAGGGCTGGTGGTCACAGGCGCTCATAGACAGCCCTGACATTGGCCAGCAGCCAACCGTCAGTCTGGTGTGTCGGGGCATTAGAGTACTGAGAAAATCATCATCTGCGGAGGAAGAGCTTGTGAAACAAGCAAGCGCTCCAGATCTGCCACTGTATTGGTATTTTTACTTAAAGTGAAACTCTCGCCAACATGCAACCTTGGCTTTTTTGTGAGTGTATATGAGTCAAACCTTTGTGTAAAAGCATAATTACGATGAAAGAGGCACTTTTAAGATTTACTGTATTTTCGCTTTCGGGAGTGCACGGGGCAAATTCTATGTTAGCGTCGAAATCGCTATTTTTAAAACACTAAGAAGGCTCTACACAACATGAAACTTTGCTCGTAGTATCACCAGGGTCTCTACACATGAACATGGCAGCCCATAGGTATCGATCAGAATGCAATGTAACTTGGGCGAGAGTTAAGGTGAAACGCTACTGTCCTCTGGCAACAACTATCCACACGATATCTCACATGATTTTTCCGGCTTTTGATTTTAGTATTGTTTCTTATATCAGGCTCCTTTTTCAACTTCAAGGTCAATATTGTTTTTTCGCTAACGACAAAGCAACAAATTATTCATCCATTAATATGGATCTAAGCTTTAGGAGTGGCCCACCTTATCTCACCTCCATGTTACATCTCATTTGGAACAAGCTACTGCTAACCTGAGTTGTTCAAAAACCTTCTTTTTAGCAAACTGTAAAGTAAGGTTGGGCGAAATTGATGGCTTTGTGTTGAATTCCTCCCTTTTGTTGGTGTTATGTGTTATGTGAATGATTTTATTTTGGAATTTGTTTAAAGGTACCTGAATCTGTCAGGTCCTCTGCAGGGATTTTTGCACATGTAGTGTATCAGCCGACTCCAGGTGATAATTTCCCACATTTGTATTCTCCACATACATCCAGCATCTTTTCATAAGACAGATGGAATTCAAAGAGAAGGAATTCAGAGTGAATGCAACAGACAGAATTATTTTTCTAGTGGACATGCTGGGAGCCAATGCAGAAATTAAACCCCACATGACTGTGTTTTTCTCAACATGCCCTCTTCGGTGCTTTCGGGCTCTTGGGGGAACATATGGAAATGTGTCTTCAGCTTTGGTGGCTAATAGGAGGCAGTTTTATTAGTCAGATGGCCTTCTCCTCATTCATCCTGCCGGCTATTTACATTTCTTGGCTGTTCATCATGCAATCAGCGTTATGTGTGAGGATGCTTGACCTGGCTTGATTGCTATTTAGCATCTCGCTGCAGCCTCTCTCCGTCTCTCGCTCCCTCTCTCTGCTCCGGGCAGCTTCACAGAGAGCCAAGGTCGCCTAAATTGATTCAGTTCCTCACCAACCGCGCGGATTCTCCAACAGGGCTGTAATTGCATTTCTGTACCAATCACTCTAATGACAATCACATACTGTAATCTAATGCAACACACACGCGAGCTCAAAGGACTCCCCTGTCTCTGCTCGACGTGCTAAAATTGGTCACAGTGATCTCAAAGAAGAGGAACGATGAATGAAAAAGGCCAAAGTAGCGTTTTTTATTTATTGGGCGATGAGTGGAGATTCAGGTACTTGACTGTTTCATGACCATCAGATCTCTTAGGCTTAGGATCCCCCTATGTAGTATATCAACAATTCATACATTTGTTTAATACACTTAACATGATTACAAGTGGGTTTTTAACAGATCATAAATTACGGATGCTTCATAGGAGGGTACACATGGAAATGTCCTCACAGTTTTACAATAATAGGCAATGTTACATAGAATTTTAGTCTAAAAGTGTCTATAAGCTGCTTATGAATGCCTGGAGGAGGAGCTTAGGAGAAGCATCACCTGCTGCCACAAGGCACTGTGAGTGGTTAAAAGAACAGTTCACTCAAACATTTCATTTCAGTCATTATCTGACCATCTTCATGCTGATGGAGAGTCGGTTGAAGTTTATTAGACCGCAAAACATGTTTTGCAAGAGAGTTGCAGCGCTATCTTAAAACAGCTGTAATAGATGGGGAGTTGGGGATCAAGAACACCCCAAAACGGCTCACATACAACTCGTCTTCCGGAAGCCCCAACATCATTAAGTTGATACGAAAAGATGTTATTTACACGCTCCACACACAGTCGAGCTTCTGCGCCCACTTCAGATGGTGTTTGCTTTTATCTCGGCTTTTCATCTTTAAAAAGGGTGCAATTAAAGTCTTTTCAAATTAATTTGGATTTCTTGGCTTCCACAGACAGACTCAGATGTTTGTTTTGTTTACATAAGTTTTAAAACAACTCCCCATCGACTTCAGCTGTGTAGGAGAATGCTGCGACTCGGTTTTAGCTGTGAAGCTCCAGAAATGTTTCCTCAACTGTGAAACTTGACCCAACTTTCCATCGGCGCGAGGGTGAGTAGACAAAGACTGGAATTTCTTTTGTATAAGAACTGTTCCTTTAATGTGATTTACACAGCATTATTAGACTGTGTAGTGACGATTAATGAAGCCATTCGTTTAAAAAAAAAAAAAAAAACCTTTATTAAGAGATGTTATAGGCTATTATTATACCAGTGGGGAGGACATTCACCACTGCTGCAGCACAAGAGAGGTAAAGGATAAAAAATAATGTAAAAAAAACCCAAAAAAAACCAGTGTGTTCATAAAAACGCCACAGCAGCTCCTCTTTTCTCTTTTCCGGTGCTGCGGACCAGCTGTGGTCCAGGTGTTCCGCCTCCTGCAGGTGATTTTAGGAGAATTAACTCTGCTGGCAGCCTGTTGACTTTGTCTTCCCATCATCATCATCATCATCATCATCGTCATCATCATCACGCTGTAAAAGATGATGGTCCACTTGTTTCCTCCCTGACTGCACCCCTCCCTCTATATCTCCGCGTGTGTGTGTGTGCGTGTGTGTGGATGTGTGTGCGCACATTCCTTCGCATCCAGCGGAGCGGCAGTCGGAGGTTGAGGGTCCGCGCAGAGAGGACACACTCGGGCAGTAAATCAGCCGTCGGTGTCGCCGTTAACAACACACGGACAACATGCAGGTAAGACGCGAGCGTGGACATCATTTTTCTGTTCTCGCACGCGCGACGAGGCGACAGGTTGGAATGATCTTTTTTTGTGTTTTTGGTTGTTTTTTTTTGTTTTTCTGCGCCTTAAGTTAAGTCAGCAGCCTGGGTCTGCTGGTCAGCTTTACTTGTTGGCGATTTAAAAAAATATGGTATTTTATTTCCTGCTTCCCTCGGCGCCTCATCTGCTCCCACTTTTGCTAAAAGCTGAGTTTGGGAGTGAAGTTATGTAATTGCAGCCCTGCTGGAGGCTGAGGAGGAGACGCTCCTCTGCAGACGGCTTCCAGCAGCAAGTGTCACTTGGCATCTCGTCTTCGACACTTTCCTCCTTCTCGCTCCCTGACAAATGTTTTTTATTCGTATTTTTAATTATTTTAAGCGTGTGTGCTTTATCTGATGTGAGTGGAGAAACCCCCACATGTGGCAGCAAGTGATACACGCGTGACTTTAAAAAAAAAATAAAAATCCGGGTTAAAATCCGCACAGTTTGCCTTAAATCCTTAATTCTGGGAAGAGGAGGGAGATTGTTTTTGTAATTCTGCATCTGCTCTGAAACAATTTAGCAGATCTGTCCTCAGCAACAAGCAGCCTCTGAGTCTAAATCCGAGGTAATAGACTGTAAAGGGAAAGCCCAGCCTCCCTGAAGTGACTTTAAACACCTTGCGAGGCTGGGCTCATTATAATGACCCAGAATGATCTGTTTCTGGCTGATGTTCCCATCTTAGTGAAGGTTCCTCGTGGTGGGCTGGGAAACAAGGAAGACCCATCAGTGCAGATGCAAGTGAAAACATGGTTTGTTCAGGAGGAGAGGGGAAGCTTCGGCCTCTGGTTTAATTTCAGAGATGTTTTCTCTGTGCACAGATGCAAACGTTAGATCACTGACAGCAGGCGCACGCACATCTGCATGAGCACACGCAGCTCTGTGTGGTTTGGTTGTGGCAGGACGTTGGAGCCTCTGTGAATGATGAGGCTCGTCATTAATCACTCAGTGAGTCAGTCTGTCAGTCAGTGAATCGGTTGATCAGTCAACATAATCAGTCGGAAAGCTGAGGTCTGCAGGCTTCAGTGTGTGTGTGTGTGTGTGTGTGTGTGTGTG
>CAEMYA010000092.1:3160273-3183332 GCA_903131615.1 Diplodus sargus
CTGTTTTCCCTGGGTTGCCATGTTTGTCCGTGTCCACCAGTCTGAATTTATTGAATGTCTTTCTCAGTTTCTGGTCGCGCTCGTTCCCAGACAGTCTGCCACTTCAGTGCTAAATAGATGTGACGTTTACATCCATGTTTTTGCTGGAGATGCCAAAAAAGGTTGTTGCACTTTTTCTATCCATGTATTTTTCATTTGTCTCTCTCTGTTGGATACAGTGGACTCCCGGTGAGAAGACCTCATGTTATGAGGCCAGAGTTTACGCTTCATGTACACTTACGTTACGTGAACCAACAACATGGCGACTGATATTAAAACATTTATGGAAGAGCATAGCGATGTGCCCCGCGTCACTGCTCCGTGTTTGTTTTGAGCATTATGGGTATATGCTCTGCCGTATGGGATACGTGTGTGTGTGTGTGTGAGTGTGTGTGTGTGTGTGTGTGTGTGTGTGGTTCAGAGGATGTTGCAGGATGTTATAGGGGGAAGTGCTGCCCCAGGACAAAGCTAGCTGAAGCGTTAAGAAGGAACATAACATCAAAAAATACTAGTTGAAACTGTGTGTGTGTGTGTGTGCGCCTCATGATTGTGAGTGTGCCTGCGTGTCCAGCGGTCCGTGAATAAACAACCAATGCGGTGCTGAATTTTTCTTGTGTTTACAATGCGTCTGTCTGCGGCTGTTTGTCTCGCGGCCTCTTTCCAATTTGTGACATCCACTGGAAAGTCGCACTGAAAACAATCCTGTCTTCTAATTTACTTCTCCAAAGAAGCGAGTCGCTGCTGAGCTCATTACTTGTGCCTTTTTCCCGTATTACGTGTCTCTGCTGTGCCACTGTTGATCTGTGAATAAATAGATGTGGGGATAAATGGAATAGTTTCCGTCGCCTCTTTCCATTTCGGGGCCTTCTCATTATGTTATGAGCCACTTCGACTCAGTGTGTATCTATGCAGATGTTCACTCCTCCCTCCTTCCCTTCCGCCCTTTCCCCTCTCATCTTTTGCCCTTTTTATCTGCCTGCTCATGCAGAAGATGCACCGAAATAGCCCTTGCAAAATGTATTCCCCAGGAAAATGCTTCCATATCTTCATCTCCTCTATCTTCCCATCCTCTTGCCTCGATCCCTCCGTCCTCTGCTGCGTCCTTCTTCTCCTCAGATAGGCCGGTATTCATTATGCTAATTGCCTTCGGTTCTTTCCAGGAACATGAGCAGACCTTGTACTCCTCACATCTTTTCCCCTTTGCTCTCTCTCTCTCTCTCTCTCTCTTCATATGTTTTCTCTTTTTCATTCTCTCTCACTACCTTAAACTAAGGGATTTGCCTGGTCAGACTCCCATGGGATCAAATAGGCGTTTAAAATCCTCTGTGTGTGTGCCCCCTCCTCCTATCTCCCTCCCTTTCTCCTCCTCCATCATCCTCTGCTTTCCTCTCCTCCCCACAGAGTAAACAGAGCTTCTGTTTGTTCTGTCTTCACGTCTTTCATCTTCCTCCCCACACTCGCTCCAGTGTGCATATATATATATATATATTTGTGTGTGTGTGTGTGTGTTTCATGCACCCAGCAGGAGCAGTCTAATAGAGCTTGTTGAGAATTTAAGAAAATAAATTCCTGCTAAATTATATCACATCGGATCAAATGACTGTTTTGCTGCAAAAGAATCTGAAACGACGGCAGGATGTGAAGGAAAGAAATTTAAATTTATATTAGAGCGAAAAAACTTCCCAAGTCAAGTTTATCTCCATTGATGAAAGAGGATAAACGCTGAATATGAATGAGCTGGAGGGGATTGGTCTCGCATAGTAAGAGCCACGATGATAAATTGGGGCTGAATATGAAAATGAAAAGAAAAAGGCTTTTAATTCGTCGGCGTTGGTAGATATTTCAAGGTGGCGATTAACTCACAATATTGAAGTAGCCTCACCTCCACCCTTGTAACGTAGAAAGAAACTTTCCTTTAAAAAGTGTCGCCTCCCTGTGAAAGTAAAGATGGCTCCCTTTATTCTTTTATTCTGTGTACACTCTATTTGCAGCCAACAGATTAAATCCACTCTCATTAAAATATGTTCAAGACCATATGGTGAGTGAAGCCATACATCATGGTGGTGCTGGCTTGTGAAACATATTGTGTGGAGTCCACAATCAAACATAGGAATCCAAAAGGCGTTCCAACACTAATTACACCAGCACTCCAGAACTTTTCTCTCTCCCTTCTGTCAGTGAGAGTAAAGACACAAACACAGTCAACGGCTTGTCACACCATACGCTCCCACCATACTCCTATTTGCCGTACTTTGGCACTATGTTTACTCCCCTGGTCTTTGCTGGTTGACCAGAAATGCATCGCTATTGATTCAGCAGCATGGGGAAGTTACCACCAACATCCAATTTAAAAACTCAGCATCCTATGAAATACAGAGAGATTTACCTGGTGGTGATCAGCATTTTGTTGCTTTTTGTTTAAATGTAACGTATAAGAATTCAAGTCCAACATTATAGATTAGTTTAGTGACAGATGGATGGATGTTTATGAAAATGAACACATGAAACTAGAGAACATGTTGTGAAGACATCGCACACAGCCGCTACATCCGTCAACATTATCCTGTTCCGACCCAAGACCAATCGATAGTGATTACCACATTATTACATGAGTACTCAGCACCCATCTTCAAACTAACCTCCACGTTTTGATCTCAGCTACACTCCTGTGAGGTTTCATGTCTGCATCTTGCATCGTGCTCGCTGTCGCACTGACAAAAATCTGCACACAGACATCTGTCGACACAAAGTACTTAAAAATGCTTCTGTTATTCTGAGTTTTCTTGCTACAACAGATGTCTACACAGCCACATTTTGCTATGATGACACACACACGCACACTCAAAAGGAGAAAACATCACCAGTCGAGGCTGTCGGGGCTGATAAATATTACAAATCATGACAACGGCAGTAAAACAAGAAGCACACTCGTCAAGTCGAGTTATCAGTAGTCTTGCTTTCGTCAATTACAGCATCCCTTATTTTGCCATCCTTAGGGCTTACAAAACATTGTATCAATCCAGTGAACACGTTAAGCTGCTTTAATCAATATTTTTAAAAAATGGCTCAAATGGCTGCAGTACATGAAATATGAAAGGTGACACTCATTGAGACCACAGATCTAACAAGGGAAATCTGGATGCTGTGTTGGAGGTGGAGCCCCGGTCGTTCCAATGAAAGCTGCTCAGTGGCACATGAAACAATTAAAAACACCAGTATCCAGAGTGTTTAGCGTGTTTCAGCTCATTGTTTTGGTTTTCTTGGCATGAATTTCTTGGCTTGAATAAGTGCTGTTAAGCCAGAAACAGCAGGTAAACTCAGTTAGGAACTAGCTGGAAAACATAGGGCGGCATTTAGCAGCTGAAGGGCCAGACGTTTTCCTCAGGAGCTGGAGGAGGCCAAAAACAGAGCTAAAAGAGAATGAATATTTGACTTGCATTCGACAGGTGAGCAGAAACATGTTTCCAAATTTATGATACAGTTGCTCAGTTTCTGCTGTCTGTGTCTGTCTGCCTTTGTGTCTGTCTGTTTGTCCAGCTCTTGCACTTAAGTGCAAATGCCCATGTAGAAAGTGTAGCTGTAGCAGACAGTAGATTTGGACTCAAACTTTCCAAAAACACTCATAAAACATGACAGATCTGATGAACTGAACTCTGTTTGATCCTCCTTAACTTGTTCCTGAGAAACATCCAGATCAGGAGCTAATCATATTTTCCAGGCACACGCATAATCTCCTGCTTAATTTATAGCTTGGTTTGTTTAATTTTCTTATCGACCTGAACTCACTCTCTCTTTCTCATTCTCCCATTCCCTTTCCTTCAGGCGGATGGCAAGGTGGTCGATGGCAGCCTGCTGGGAGATGCCAACGGTGTGGAGCCTGCTCCGGGCAGGGTGAAGGATTCTGGGAAGTGGCAAAAGCCGCGGTTCTCTCGGAAAGCTCTGATGAAGTGCTGCCTGGTCAAATGGATCATCGCCAGCACACAGCAACAGGAAAAAGGTGAGAGGAGGGGAAGAAACCGATCATGTGTGAGTGTGATGTGTTGGTGAGACTGACGATGCGGTGAACGCACAACAAGTGTGACTAACTGTGTTTGAATTGATCGCTGAATTGACTGGCTGGACCTCTCCCGGCCTCCTGACGTCCCCGTGGGCAAGACTGACTCATTGACCACAGGGTCAACTCCCCAGGGATCATTTAGTTGCATACGCTCATTTGTCAAATGTCTCTACACCCTGAACCCGCCATTAATAACCTCTGCACAGTTGCCCTCTCCCTCCTCTGCGCCTCTTTAACTGCCTCTGAACATTTCTCCCTCTCACAAACATACATACCTGCAGACTGTTCTGGTGAAACTCAAGTCAATAGGGCTACCTGAATCTTTAACCTACATTCCTGGATCCAGTATGGCACTTGGACCGGGCTCCAGTTCTGGTTTGTTCTTGTGCTCCACCCAGTGGTCCTGATGCGACTGTGCACAATAATCTTTTGCCTGCAGGGAGGGAGGGAGGGAGGGAGGCAGAAGGGTTTGTGAATGAAGCCTTCAGGCTGACTCCTCAGCTCTCAGTGTTGTTACAAACCGGTGTATAGTTGTAGTTTAATCCACTGAGGTCAGTTATTTCAACAGTTATTCCAACCTCTTCTCACATTTTTTCTGATGAGCATGTGAAAAATGTAGTGCCATCCACATGAAAACCACCATTAATAATTTTAGTTGTCCTTTTAGCATTTTTAAAGCAATCAGGTATGCAAGTCCATCTTTTCTTTCCTTCCTCCTCCTTCATGACCTCCTTTCCTTTCTCAACTTCTTTTTGTCCATCTATTTACCCCCTGTTCATTTAGTTTTGTTTCCCCTCACCCTTCTTGCTCCTCTCCTTAGCTCCTTTTGCTTAACCTCCTTTCCTTCACTAACTCCTTGTTCCTTTCCCTGCTTCTACTAGTCTTCTACCTACCTTGTTTTAGTCCATCCATACCTCCTCTTCCTTTCCTTGTCTACTTGGATCCTTCCCTTGCTTCTTCCTGTCCATTTATGCCTGCTCTCCCGTCCTTTGACATCTTGTTCCCTTCCCTACTTCTTCCTGTCATTCCTTCCTCCTGGTTGTTTTTTTTGCCCCATGTACTGTTCTCTCCTCCTTTTTCTCCTTATCTGCTTGTAGCTGTTTTTGGGCAGTGAAAAATAAAGAAAAGAGAAAAAACTAAACCTTGTTTGGGATCTCAAAACACTTAAGTGTTTAAATAAAGGCCAAGTTCATTAAAAAGTAAACATTACCTGGGCCTCAGGAGAGATTTCATTAAAGCGAATGAAGCAGATGAGTGTGATAGTGACCTGCCTTAAAGGTCTGAGGTCAGGTTAGCCTCATGCACCATGTAATGGTACTCTAGCAGGTCACTGAAATGTGAGCGCTGAACCCAGCCGTATAAGACCTGGCCCTGTGGTTTATCACACAATCCTGTTTAGTGCTGCTATGTGGTTTTTCCTCACAGCCTCAAAGGGTAATTTTACACTTTGGCGGCTCCAAGTGGCAACAAGAGACATCTGTTCCCATTCTTGGAAGTTTACAGGGCTTTTACTTACAAATGTTTTTGCAGCAGGTTCAGGTATTGTGAGTCCAGACAAGCGGATCACGTGTTACTGGAGCTAACTTTCCCTGACACACCTTAACACACATTGTCCTTAAGGTCTTTCTTTGCTGTCTGACGTTGCAAAAAAAATCGTTGAAAGTGCTCTTTGTGTTGGTGAAACAGGAGCACAGTGAGTAACAAGCAGTGACAGAGAAAGAAAGAGAAGCGGGGCTGTGACGGGGTCTGTTTCATCACGGTGATGCCAGGGGAACAGAGATAGAGCATTGTCGGCGGGCAAGCCCTCGGTAATGGCCACCTGCTAAAAATAGCAACGAGGAGATGGAGATGTGTATCAGTGAGAGGTGGGCTGATGGTGGCGGTGGTGTTGAATGGGTTGCTGTGGTTTTAGCAGGGATGAGCAGGATAACTGTTTGATAGACTGCTGGATATGAAGTGTGGGTGAGCAAATGTGGTAAAAGGCAGGAATAATTTATTTTTTCAAAGGAGAATGTATGACTCTGTTGGTCGTGGTTTTCATGCACTTACTGCAATAAAGCATCTTTAAATCCTTGGACAACAAACATTTAAATAGGGGCGCATGGTCTGACTTGTTGTTTTAAGGGATCCTTGCTGTAATATAGTTTGAGAACGACTGCTTTGTTGGACTGGAACATTAGACAGATTAAAGGGAAATGATGACAGGGGAGTGACATGCAACAAAAGTCTACAGGTGGACTGGAAAGGTTGAAGACCGAGAAACCAGAAGACAAAGAAAGGATTTTTCTAATTTCTGTGAGTGTGGAGAACTCTAGACTCTTTAGACCATGACAGCTTTTCTTTTAAACTGTTTCCTCGTTGCCATAGCCTTAAGTTGAGAAGAGGCTCAGGGAGATGAGGCTGCATTGGGGGAAGCGCACAGACTTTGAAGTCCTAAACGCACCGTTGATAATTCCATTCGGTGTTTCTGAGCCTTTTTGTGTGGCGTAACCTCACAGCCTCATCAGATGAGTTCGAGTACCTCTTCATCAACACTACCTGCCATGTTTCAAACGTGCTCGTTTCAATGGATGTTACGTAACAGAATTAACGGTAATGGCCCAACAGTCCCCTTTAATTTAACCGAGTTTAATCCAGTTTCAAACTTGATAGCCCTCTATCACACTAAATTATAAATCATAGCCACCAAAACTTCTCTTACCTCAAGTCCCAGAAGCTTGTAGCAATCTGTTTTGACTTTGCTTGCAAGGATTTTACAAGCTTGTGGAGGGCAACATTCAAAAAAGAAAGAGAACTGTAGCCAATTTGTGGTGCGATTTGTGTATTTATTGCCCTCTTTTGTCCTTAAAAAACATTCTATATTATTAATAATTATAAATCCTACTTTTTTGATAAACTCAGCTGCTCCATGCACAATCTATCCAAGCCTTACCCTGACTACTGAAGACGTACAACTGGTACCATCGATAAAATTATTTAATATTTTGTTCCTTGTTTGTTACGTTTTCTTACATGTAGAGTGTTTAGATTACCTTCTTGTTTGAAACATAAAAGACATGGTCATAGTTTTTTATGAATAATTTAATCAATTAAGTATTTCCCTCCCGACCCAGAAATGTTGAAGTTGACCCCACTCTTGTACTATCTGCTCCAGATAAACGTGGAGAAGTTTTTCATTTGATAGTAATAAATTACACCCAGCACACAGTTTAATCTCTGAATTTAAAGTGACTCCCACACTATAGCAGAAGAGTGAGATAATGAGGCCATTTAGAGGGGGACGAAGATGAGACTATATATGAAAATTGTAATATGAGTCAGATCAGATGTGGAAGAGAGACCAAAGAGGGAGGGGAGGGGAGACGCTGAGCAGAGAGATTTGGTTTCTTCACTGAACTATGAAATACGGCTTCTCTCTCTGTGACTTCTGGCTGTCAAGAAAAAATGTGAGGTGAACTTCAGAGGGTGAGCGTGTTCCGGTGACCATGCGTCGCTGCGGCCTGACGACAGCTGAAACAGGAGGAGTGCTTACGGGTGTCGGTGTTGCGTGTTGTGGCTTGTCAGGGTCGGTCATAGGAAACGACAGCGACCGAGGCTCCAGGGCAGACCCAACATCATGCAATTCAGTTCACCTCCTCTGAGGCGACAAGGGTAGAGGAGAGGAACAAGTGAAAGAGGAGAGAAGAAGAGGAGGAGGAGGAGGAGGAGGAGGAGGAGGAGGAGGGAGTGATCACCTGTAAGCAAACTGGGACACCAGTTGAAAAAGGAGCTTTAGAGAGTTTTCTATGAAGGCAACCTCACACCAAGGAAACATCCTCTGGGAGACTTTTCCTCCAAGTCTTGTAGCGTGCACTTGGTCCAACTTGGTGACTGAACATAGAGCATCCGTCTTCTTTTGCGTGAAGTTTCTCCTAATGTTTCCTCTTTCATTTTTCCCCCTTTGTGGAGTGTTTTGAGTGGTCTCGTTTTTTTGTGAGACCCCCAAGTTTTCTTGTGTTTTTATTTTTTTATTTTTCCACACTTTGGTGCTGTGATCAGGTGGTCAAAGTTTAGAGGATGAATAGATGCAGGGCAGAGTGTGAAAAGGAGATCACCAAGCTGCTGCGCTGCTTCTTTGGCTTCATCACTGGGACGTTAGTTCAAGGTATTTCCTCTTTTAAATTCTGCTTCTTCAGACTAAAGTTAAATAGATGACGCTGATATTTTATCCTGTGCTCACAAATATGTTACGGTACGGGTCCATTTCCAGCTCTACCAGTAGTAGTTGTTCATGTGTTCGAGATAGTGTATCTGTATATACGTTTGTTGTCATTTCTATTATCTATGACTAAAAAACTGTGGTACTTGTACTTTAACTTCTACTACTTTTGAATTAAGTTGTGTGCTTGTAAAATACAAAACAATATTCCTCACAACAAACAAGTAGTGTCTTGTTTGGGCTCCTTTGTTTAGGGGCTGAAGAGGTAAAACTATCCAATATTTATTATTATTTATATTGATAAGGCTACACAATATCAGATGATTTAAAGATAAGATATGTGTCAGGAGAGGTCAAGAGGCTCATACAACAGATCAACTGTCCTTACCAAAAGAAATATCATAATTTGGGATAATACAATAAAAACAAAATTGACAAAAAAACAGAAAAAAGTATATGCTATACTATAAACATATACAAGAAAACATGACAAGCTCTTTACAGCGCGTCGTTTCTATTCCACATGTACACCATGATATCCGAGAACTGGCCATGTTTCATTTTATTTAAAGGAAGGTGAAGATGATCAACCTGTCTGATTTCATATGACTGAATCTGGGAATTTCATTTAAAACACATTTTTAAAGGATGATAGTAGAGGAAGATATGTTTGTATATAAACATGCATATCTGATTAATATTCATGTTGGTGTGGTAGGATTTTTATTCCTTTCCGTCCCTTAAATCAAATAAAAATTTCTCCGTTTGTTCTTGTGACCCGTGGAAGGGCCCTGACGCCTCTGATGGGATCCACTGCACATCAGAAACTACCTAACTGTGTATTAAGTATTTAAAACTAGCTGTAATGAGTTTTGATGCAACAAGCTAATTTGAATGATTTGTGAAGGACTTTTACTTGCAATGGAGTTCTTTTACATTGTTCTTCTGGTACTTGTACCTTAGTAAAGACATGTAACCACTATCACTGAGTCTTATATTAAAGACTTTTGTACCTTAGTAAGAAATATTAGACTTTAAGTGCTTCTTATTAAACACAGTTTTTATTTCCGTTTATTATTTGGGTAACGGAGACTTCCTCTATTATTTGGGTAATGGAGTGTTGCTGATGTAATCTTTTTGGGTGGTTTTTGTCTGATGATTATTTTTATTACTGTTCTGTTCATCTTTGGACCAGTCTGTCCTTCTTGAGTTAGTCCGTACGTCCTTCCGTCCGTCATTGATTTTTAGGTGTAAGTCTATCCTCCGTCCTCCTCCTGTGTCCTCTCATCCAACAAACACCATCAAACCGCTGCCGGCTGAATCAGCACTCCTGGGTATCCTTCTGTCTTCATCCCCACACTCTTTCCTGTTCATCCGCACTCACTCCCTCTGCACCTTCTTTTTTTAAGCGCTGGTCATCAGTCCCATTATGTCTGTTATCGCCTGCTGTTTCCTCCGTCCCAGATGCTTTTGAGATTGGTACAGACAGGTGAGGACAGTACACCTCAGCGTGCAGTTTTACAGTAGAGGAAACAACAGACTCTGTGATGAATGTTCTCTGCAGAGCCATCTCTTGCCTTCGGCTTTGTTTAGCCTCTCTTCGTCATATATTCCTCTCAACAGCCCCCAGTCTGAATTTTCATAATGGATTCCTGCACAGGTAGGGGGGGTTCAGGTCTCCGCTGATCCATTACCTGAACCTAATTCTGCCCTCAGTATAGCGTGGAGAGAGGGATGAGGTATTTGTGTGTTGCATAAAGAGAAATGAGGGGAATAAAGCAACAACCAGGGCCGAGGGAGAGGAGCAAAAAATAAGCTTTGATTAAGAAGTCCCTGTTTTAATTACACAGCTGAGGTTGGTTTTGAACCTGCCCAGCTGAGGAGGTTTAATGGAAAGGGGATTACCTCATGAGGAAGTGAGACTGCGTTTGGCTTTAATTGGAACGTATCAAACAGTTGAAAGGGGTGAGGTGGACGTAGCAGGAGTGGGAAAAGCCTGAAGAGAGCTGCCATCTCTCTCCTTAATGACCACTGTTATATTCCTGCAGCTCTTGCAGGAAGTTTAAGTGGAGAGGCCATGCAGCAAATCTAAATGTCTCGGGTGTTGTTTACTGAGTGTGGAGAGGACAGCTCATGTCAACACTTTGTGCAACGTGAAGAAAAAGTTTTCATCTTACCCCCCTGGAGCAGCTTGTCAGGGAAGACGTGAGCATTAAAGAGACATGGAGGATATAATCAGCTTTCTGTGATGTGTTCACTGTTTGATCAGCTGGTTCTGGACATGCAGATTCTCACTCAGAGTCTAAGCTCATGCAGCATGCGTTTATTCATATTGCATTTCTTTGTTGCTTGTTTTATCCATGTTTTATTTGTCCCCGATCAATCATCTCCCTGTCAAACATAGAAACCGATGATGGAACAAACCACACAGCATCTAGCGTTTGGTTTGCAGCTGAGTAAGCTTGTTTACGATCTTGGAATAGGCACAAAAATTTGATCTGTTCTCTCATGTTTCATTGGCTTCTCTTTGTTCTTTGATTGTGTTAGTGAATGGTGGTGAGCTGCTGTCCTGTTCTGCAGTCTGTTGTATGGTGTCCTGTGTCCTCTGGTGGTCAGAGGGGATATTACATGGCTGCTGTGGAGCCACAATATTGAGTGTATTGGGGCAGCAACTAACAATCATCTTCATATTTTTTCATGTTTTGTATGTCTTGTATTGTCTGAAAATTATTAATTCTACTCTTCATATTTGAGAAGCTGAAACCTGCAAAATTCTGCTGGAAAAAAAACAATATTTTAGTACCTATTACTATCAAAACAGTTTTATTGTGCGATTAAAATATTTCTCCTCAGGGGTGTTGAGAAAGATAAAACAGCGGTGTTGAGACTTTTGGTTAATTGTTTATGTATTAAATATGTTGGGAAGTTATACAGTGGCAAGCTTCGAACATGTTTTGTAGTTTGGTTTTAAAATGCACTGGAGCGGACACAATTAATGGACTATTTGATCACAAATGATCTGAATCTATAATCATTTAACTAATTTTTAAGTAAAATGCCATTCGTTATTTGATCGAGTTTCTCAAATGTGAATGTTTCTAAAGGAAAAACAGAAGGAATGTTGTTTTGTCATCTTTTTTGTTAAAAGATAAAGATAAAAAGATACTACGAGGTGCTATGAATGGACATGACCTTGTGCTTATAGACATCAAACCACTTTTGATTTGGCTTCATGCTAACAGAAAGAAACAGAGATGCTTCTATCAGGAGCTGCAGTTTGTCATTTGTTGTTTTGCAGATGACGCTGGGAAACCCTCAGACACACCTCTTCTCCTCAGAGTTTTCATACCAGGAATAAATGCTCCATTTAAATCATAAGTCATAAGGATTTACAGTAAATGCGGGTTGTGGTTTGTTAAAAACAAACAAATTAAGACTCAGTTGCAATCCATAGTCCATTTCACTGCCTTTTACTGCAGCAGGAGCCGTAAACACAGCAGGGAATCAGACTGTGGCCACAATCAAAGGAAATTATCATAGGTTTTTTCCATAAAATTCACAATAAATCCACAGGTTTCCAGGGAAAGTCGCTGGGGAAACAATTATGAGTGTGTATTTCGGTGTTTTGCGTAGCCTAAGTCGCATAAAGTATCATAACAACTGACACGTTTCCAAGGCATTGAGATTGTTAGCTAAGTGTTAGCTAATTGGGCTAAGCAATTATGATGAAGTCATGCATTTTTATGAGTTAGTGATACACCGTACCAACCACTCTATAAAGAAGGATTCGTGTCCTGTTGCCATGGGAAACACCAGTTCTGCATACCCAAAACATTTAGTCTCATGATCAACTTTTCAAAGCTTGTTGTTTTCTGCGTTTCTGCCACGGTCCATTAAACCACAGAGACAAGCAGGTTTTTCAAGTTTTGGGCATTTTCTTAAACATCATTATTTGTGCAGCACTGCAACGACAGTAAACCTGAAGATTCAAGGTCTGCGGCTGTTGATCGTAAAAATGTGTCGAAGCAAAATGTGCCAAAAAAGGTTTTGCGGGTTCAGATTTGAACAAAGAAAAACGATCTGAAAAGTTGCAGCCCCATTCCTCAAGTTCCAATACTTTTGGAATATCCAACCCCTCGAGCAGGGACTTTTTGGGGGAAAGGTATTGTCTTTGGATTGTACGTTAATCCCTGGTCCCTGCTGTAGAAACTTCCTCCAAAGGGCCTTAGCTCCTGAACAGGAACACAGCTACAGTGTGATATAGACTTATTTCCATATTGCCAAACCCTTCTACACTGGTGATTGTATGCAGGGAGATAGCCTATAAGAATCAGACAGACTATACAGGAGTTAAAGTCACACTTCTGTGTGGACAACGATCAGAGGAGAGGAAGAGAGTGAGACAGAAACAAAGACACGTGGAGGTGTGCACTGTGTGTGATGTGAAAGGTCAGAAGCTGCACAGGGCTGTTTGATCCCTTACCTCTTTTTTTTATCTCTCCCTCTCACACTGTGAAGTGGTGTCACAAACTCAAACAGATTTTCAAATGTGGCCTCGGACAAAAGGCAGACACATGCGCACACACTGACACACTGAAAAATTCTATCACTATCACCTTTTCCACAGACCCTGGTAGTCTGCGAGTGAGATTCAGGTTCTCGGGCAACAGTTTCCAGAGCCGCTGTTCACTCTGTTAGCATTGATCTCCATTACTGAGCATCCCCATCTAGTACTTTAAAGTTTGGCTCTTATCTTGTTAAGCTTTGCTCTAATCCAGGATCTCGAGCGGTATTCAGAGTTCTTCAGGGCAGCTTGTTAGCAGCGGTAGCCTCGTTTGTTGTGGTAGTTGAGCTGCATTATGGGAGCTGTGATGGCTGCTCTTTCTGTGGAGGCCAGGAGGCGCCTCTCTCGGCCCAGCTGCCTCTCTCACTGCAGCCACAGCGCAGCCAGGTACCATCGCTCAGGTAAGCACTCGTTTGGTTTCACCTCCACGTCACTGTCTGTCTCTTCATTCCCCCCTTTGTCTTCTCATGCACCCCGCCACCCTCTTACTTTGTCTTTCACTTTCTCACTCTTGCTTCTTCTAATCAGAGCAACTTTGTAGTCAAACTGTGTGTTGAGGCACTTTATTTGTATAAAATGATGAACGAGACCTGTGGAATATGGTGCAGCTTTAAAAACACAAGACTTGTGCTTAAATTTTTTGCTAATGATTTATCAAGTGGAGCTGCAGCTGCAATGCTAAGAAGACTGCTTGCACCATAATACATTTGTAATGATAGCTGATTTAACAATCATATGTAGGATAATAAAACTGACAGGCGCCATTTTGCTTCATAATGAGCTCTTTAAGTTTTGTTAATTCTTTCCATTTTAAAGAAATACTAGTTGCCAAAATACCAAAGTTATCTAAATCTTAACATTTCAGGGTCATGGGAGAAGAAGCATACTTGTAAAACATGGTGTAGAGCATAGAGGCGTAAATATGAAATTGATCTTCCAAACGTATCTTTTTAACTCCAGAAAATTGTTTTCTTACTTCCTCACATCAGCATCGGTCCCAAAATTCAAGAATCGGTAGAGTTCTCACATTTTACCTCACATTTAGTTTAACTGCCATTTTTTGTGGCTCTTCCTCTTCAACTATGGTGAAGACTGAGGTGATTTTGCTGATGTGTCTGACTGACAGGAAGCAGTCTGGGTCCTCTCTCCCTGTTTACTGACTGTTGTGTCAGCAGGCAGCGCCAAGCCTACCTTTTAAAAACCTGTTAGTGTCCTAATGGCCTGCCAAGAGGAACGACCACACACACACGCACGTACACACACACACACACACACACACACACACACACACACACACACACACACAAAGACCCCACAAACTGACTACACTTGTATCAATATACAAGAAAACAAATTTAGATGCACATGAATATAGACAAAAATGCACATATTCCTCCCTATATGCAGTGTGTGTGTTTGTGTGTGTGTGCGCGCACACACGTTACTTCAGTGTGGAAGTCTGTCACCTGATCCACTCTCCTCCACCAAGTGGTAACTGAAATGTAAATTTGACCTTAAGGGTGATTCATCCGCTACAGTGATGGACACCACAGACTCTCACATATTAAAGAACTGGCTGGAAATAGATTTATGGTTTCATAACCGATGGTTGATTGAGATTATTCTGGTAATGTATAAGAAGCAGAAAAAAAGAGGAGGGGAAGCTCCAGCGCCTCACCACAAAGATATTGATCTCTCTCACTCTGGCCTCCCATTTGTGTCTCCTATCTCCAACCAAGTCAATGCATTAACACACACTCCCTCACACACACACACACACACACACACACACACACACACACACACACACACACACCTACATTCCACATTTTATCTTGATGCATTAGCAAGTGCAGAGTCATCACTTATCCTCCTTTGACCTAAACACACAACCACATTCATACACACTCACACATCATAATGTTTTTCCATGTTATCTAAAGCAAACTGTTGCACGTATTCCAGGAATCATTATGATTTGCATTCATGATAAAGTAATGCAGACATTAATAATATAGTAATACATTTGTAGTATGCAGAGTACACTGTGGTGAGGTGGGGTGTCCCTGCTGTTTGATCTGTGTGTGCAAGTTGATGTGCGCCAACAATACACATAATACTAATTTGGAGGACTGGCCACAAACCCCAACCTGGAATCTCTTTGGCCACCCCTGCTGACCTCCCGATCAGCGTCAGGGGTGATAATCAGTAGATATAGATTACTGAGTACTGAGGGTCCCTAAACCAGAAACTCTGTATGAAGTGACTGCTAACGTTTCTTGTTGGAAAGTCAATCAAATGCTGCTGGAGAGAGACACAAAATTAGAAGCAAAACAACACACAAGCTGACTTAAATACCAAAAGTGGTCCAAAGTGACGAACATGCAATAAAGAACACCTAAAGATAGGCACGAAACAAGCACAGTGATGTAGAATGACTGCAAAGAGAAGTAAAGCAACCACAAAGAGATGCAAGCGAACAAAAAGAGAAGCAAAACAACCACAAAGAGACTCAAAACAACTACAAAGACACGGAAAGTGTTACAAGAGAAGCAAACATCATAAAGAAAAGCAAAACAACCACATAAAGAAACTAAATGACTGCAAAAAGACATAAAACAACCACAAAGCAACACTAAATGACAACAAAGAGAAGCGTAATGGTCACAAAAAGAGACTAAATGACCATAAATACACACAAAACAATCACTAAGAGACATTAAACAATCACAAAGAGAAGCAAAACGAACGCAAAGATGCAAAATGGCCACAAAGAGACACAAAATGACCTTGAAGAAATGCAAAATTGTCTGCCTCAGTCTGGGTGTCTTGTTCCAGTGTGGTGTGATGGTTAGATGGCCTTTTACCTGTCTATGTCCTGAGGCCTGTTGTCTCGTAATCTATATATGCTGGACGTCAGACTTGGGTCCAAAACACATGATTACTCGTTTTACAAACATGCCTGCCTTCCTGAAAGCTTTGCCACAGCTGGGACTCCCATTCAAAAAATGTCTTATTCCACCTCGATGTGAAGGAGGGACATTCTTGAGCAGGACAGAGAAAGAGGAGTCGAGCAGAGGGGGAGAGAAAGTCTGCGGTTGGCCAAAGTTATGGAGTGACAGAGGGGATGGAGGGAGGAGGAGGAGGAGGAGGCAAGCCCCAGGGCGCAAAAGCGAATCAGATGGGCGAGCGGAGAAAAAGGAGGAGTGCCGAGGAGTAAGGAGAGACCACAAGATGGGCAGGATGGGTGGAAGGATTTGGGTGGACAGGGCACTTCAGTTTTTAACCTCTGTCAGAGTGAGCGCTCACTAAGTGAGTCGAGGGAGGAGAAGTTGCAAAGAGAAGCAGCAACAGATAAAGCTGAGAAAGCTGAGGAGAAAGAGGGGAGCGATGGAAAAGTATGTGCGGAGGAGGTAGACGCTGGGGGAGGAGGTTTCACTCAACCCACAGCTCCTCTCAGTTTCTCAGGATTTCCCTCCCTGGACGCTGCTGCCGCTGCCGCCGCCGCTGCTGCTCTAAGTGCCTTCTTCTCATGGGCCATATTCTTCCATATCAGGAGCTGGATTTGGACAAACAGTGAAGTGAACCAAATCGGACGAGACAGCGATGCAGAACCTAAAGTTAACTATTTGCGATTGAATGAAGTTTGTGCTGAAAAGGTGTTTGTCGGACCTGAGGATTACCGAGAGACATAAAAGCAGAAATAGTGGTTAACTCGCCGATTTAAAATCATCACAAGTCCTATAAGTAGATGCCTGATCAATGCTTTTGATTATTTGGACAGTGCAGCCTTATTCTACCCAGTTTCACTTTGCATGAAATTCAGATTTTTGATCCCGACAGGTTCGTCTCAGAAGATTATCTCATCCTGAATATTACAAGCAGATTCCACTGAGACTAGAAGGTCTGATTGTCCTCGGCTTTTTGGTTAAAGAGCATTAAAAGCATGTTTTTGTTCCAGTGATGAGGTTTCAGAAATTGCTTGTGTGGTCAGCGCACATAATGGGGTAATTTATTTCTAATTGCTATTGTTGTTTCGCAGTTTTAAAGCAATGGAAGATGAGAAGACTTTGGTATTTCATGTTCTGTTCTGTGATAATCTGTCAGTTGTATTCAGCCAGACTTTCTCCCAGCTAATGGGTGCAAAATCATGAACATGGACACAGAGGCTGTACTGAGTTCTTTGCTTATCCCAAAAGACATTTTCATCTAAGACCAAAATGTGAATTATGAGCCTAAACTATGACGTGACGACTGATAATAGCTGTTTGGATTAAGAGGGTGAGCAGTAACTTGTGTCTTTGCCGTTCTGAGCTCCCGAGAGTGCGAGCAGGAGGAAACTCTGGAAAGTGACTCTAAACGTCTCGTTTAATGCACTGTTATAAATGACTCGTGACACAACCCCCATTTTCCCTCATGGGTCTAGAGAGGGAGGTTTTCCATATATGTCGGCGTCCACATATTTTCCACTTCAGCATCAGTGTTGACATTGGAGCAGCCTTCGTCCAGCTCGCTGGCCTGGCTCTCATGCTGTCTCCTGGGCCTGGAAAAACAAACCCATGCTTTCAGCCACCGACCAGACTGATCCCTGATTGCTTCTGTTGAAAACACTTGTTGTTGACTCACCGAGCCCAGCTTTACTCGGGTTGGCCAGACTTCCTTTACCGTCTCTCTCCTCGGGGCCAGACCTCGTCGTGTTGGCTTGGCCCTGAGTGGGCCCCCTCCCCCCCCGTCCTGAAGTCATGGGGATCCAGGGCATGGAGCTGTTTGCCATTGGCGTGGTCATCATCCTGTTCATGGCAGTTCTCAAGCAGTTTGGCATCTTGGAGCCCATGTCCTCATTTGAAGGTAAGGGTCCACCTGGGGCCCCTCTACTGCCTGACTGATACCGGAGGTTTTGTGCTACTGACTGTTCCTGTATGATCAACCCCCTATTTAACATTTAGCCTTGTGTTTAAGCACTTTACAAACATTTAATAAAGGGTATATAACTAATTACAATATGGTCATACACACAGGTATGTGTTTCACATACAGTATTAGTCAACATTTAAGCAGTGTTGTAAAAAGATAATACCCAAAAGTAACTTTTTACAGAATATATTGACATGTTCGTATAGATATTAAGGGTCAACCAATTATTATTTTTAATGCTTGCTGATAAAATAAATGTATTCAGTAATGCACTGCATTGGCTCTGATCAGACGTCATCTGAAAAGTAACTAGTAAGTCACTATCAAATTAATGTAGTGAGTAAAAAGTAAAACGTTCACCTCTAAAAGATTAGAGTAAATGTACTTTCCAACATTGGTCATCTTATACAGTATTTATCAACAATTAGTTTTTAACATTTCTAATAAAGACATAATTTGCATTATAAAAAAGTGTTTCTGTGTGCTCATTCATGATCTGTTTATGTAACAACTTCCACAGGATTAGTTAGTTACATAATAAATATCTATCTTATAACTACATCACAGTCTACTATAAACTATTTATGTACTGCTTGTCAGCGTGAGATAGAGAGGTGTGGGCCGGTCAGGGTTCAAGTAAAGTGTTTTATCTAATAAACTCTAGATTTATAAACGTGTGAGCTCAACTACAAATGCATAAAATCCCGACCTAATGCTGCTGCATTTCCTAATTTGGTTATACACAGAGTTCCTTTAAAAGTCAGGAATATTCTAATCCTTTTTAAGATAGATAAACCCCTGAAAAATCTGTTGGATTATCTGGAAAGAAGCCTACAGATGCAAACCCAGATTCCTGTTTGGATATATCCCGTTGTACTATAAGAGTGACCCGTCGTCTATTAAACACAGCTGGTGGTATTTATGCAACCATTTGCCAAGACTCTTTATCACTTGTTTCCAAAAAGGAGAACCAAAAGAATATTCCAACATTAATTGAAGGACAGTACCTGCTCCATTTTTAGACGTCTTACACTAATTATTATCCATTAGTCACATAATAATTTTTTAAAGTTTAGCGGATGTGTAATTATACCTGAGTGTCATTTTTAAAAACTTTTAAACTGATCACACTGTTAACCACGTTGTTTTCACATTGAAATTTCACAGCATTCAGATTTAACTATCTAGTGGCTTATTAAGTAGTTGAAATTTGCTCCAGCTTCACCAGATACAACCATTAACATAATTCTTACATAATAATATGTCAGGTATTATAGCAACCTAATAATATATATATGTGAATATAATCATTTAATCTAACATTCTGACATGCCTGGTGTTTACTTAAAATACTATAATTTGTCCCCTAATTGAAATACATTTCATTCATATAGAGTGCTTCACCATTAAAGATAAAAGCGAGTCGTAACATACACTTTACAAGGGTAATGAATAAAACAGAGATGGAGCGTCGTGGTTTTAGAGTTGTAATGGCTAATTTAACATCCAACCAAGGGACAACGTGAAAATTGCCTTTCAGCTAACACTTGTACATTTACAGTAAAAAAAAAACGTTAAAGTTAAAAAGAAAAGTATTAATAATGATAATGATAATTGAATAAATAAAGAGTGACCAAGGTGTTGACCTTGTTATCTCAGTGTAGCTGGTCAGGAGTCATCTTCTCCTCTCTCTGTCTTTTCATTCTCTGTCCGCTCTATGTCATAAAATGATAATAAAAACCTAGAAAATAAAACGGAAATATGCATGAACAGAACTAAACCACACTATGCTATAGCTACAGTGCCTTTTTCCGATGTAATTGTTTGATATTTGAAGTTCTGGACTATCCGTAAATCTACCGATGGCATCAAAGTGGGAAAAGGTTAAAGGGATGTTTTATTTTGCCTGCTAAGACAGATACCATAAAACCTTGATGGGCCAACAGTCTGTGTACATTTGGGACTGTAAAAGAGCCATCGGATACTGCTCTTTGAATGACGCAGCGCCCTTTGATGAGCATTTTGGGCTGAAGTCCAGCCAGTCAGAGTGCCCTGCCGTCACTGTGCCAAGACAATTACAGCAGGAAGGCTCCAGTCGGCACATTAGTGCCTCGTGTATGGCTCGGCATCGTGAGTAATAAATTCAACAAAAACACCCGTAATGTTCTTTCATTATTTATCACTCCTCTCAATCGCTTCAATCTTCAATTCCTCCAATAGTCCTTCCTACTCCTCCTCCTCCTCCTCCCTCTGTGGCAGGGCCTACACCCCAGTCTAGCATTACTTCGCATCAATTATACATGCAGTATCGAACAGGCTTTCTCTGAGGCCGCCTAAATATGGAGTCTGGAGTACTCCTTCAGGACCCTGAAGGACACTGGCCATCCCTCAATAGCCTCCGAAATGCTCAGCATGTGTCTTCATCCTGATTCCTGCCACTTCATTACTTCATCACCCCCTCAGCGGGACTGATTTACCAACTGCAGAGTCATTATCTCACCTGCCCGAGCTTCCCCTCGTCAACCTAAACATATTTAATTATTTTACATTTCGCATACGTCCTCTTGTCTTGATGTAGGGAAATGGGGGGAAAAGTAACTTGTCAGGCGGTCATACTTTTCCAGGGCTTCAGGAAGTCCAGATGTTGTTGCTCCTCATTGATTAGCTCTGTGTGGAAATAGACTCCTAATGCGGCCTGCTAAAAATATCAACTTTGTGAAGATCACAGTTGTTATCGAGATCCTCACTGAAGTGCTGACTCAGGTCTGCAGTCATTCAAGAGTTTTCTACTCCTTACACCTATATCATGGCATTTGACTTTGTACTTTCTGTTTCTTTTGTTTTTAAGGTTATTCTTCAGGATGTAGTAGTGAGATTTTCACAAGTGATTCACTTGTAGCTCAAGGCTGTTGCTCTAACAGGAGGCACTGGGGTCATGTCCTAATATATTTCTGGGTCTTTGACAGGTTCAATGATATGAAGAGGCGTTTACCATCTTGCAATGGGATCACACCAGCCATTAACACGACTGTCAACATGTCAGTCGTCTTTCTCATGCCAGCTCAGAAGTCATTACTACAGTAGTCAGTACTCTTCGGTCAGACAACAACCATCCAACTTGGCCTTCAATTTGATCTCAGTTACACAGGTAACTGAGCTCTATATCTTCAGCTATCCACGAGTTAAATCTGATAATATTTAGAATAAATATCTTAAAATGTGAATGTTTATTAAGCAATATTAAAATTCAAGTGATAAAGAAAGACATGCCTACGTGTCTGTGTACAAGCTCCTTTGAGACATCTTTTTAGACTATATTGAAATCATTTTGAAACAGTATTTGGAGTTTGATAGGTGAAGTTGGAATAAAATAATGTTGTTTTAAAATGTTTCACGTTAGAAGTGGTTATCAGAGCTCTTCATACTCAGTGATCTGATGGCTGTTGTGTTTTCAAATATTCTGGACTCTTTAATGAGCGATCAGGAGAAGATGCAGTTTACAGAATTTGTGAATTATTTATTTTCTGTGGAACAAACACATGTTGTAAATAATAACTCATTATTAAGTGGGTTTTTTTTTATAAGTAATAAGTCATACCTTGAGGGGATCTTTGATTTTCCACATCTAGCATCAGCTGTACATTAGAAGTTCTCCATCCATCAGCGGACCCATGAGGTCTGGTAGCTTATTTCTTGCATTATTTATATCATCAACAATCACAGATCGTTTGTTTGTTGCTTCACTACAAATGCATGCAGTGACACTCCTTGTTTGTTTGTGTATGTGAGCTTGTGTTCGTCCACATACAGTACATGTTTGTGTGCATGTTTAAAATCCAGTAAAACAATCTGATACAAAAACAAACCCGCTGGTCGTCTCTGCTCTGAGGTCGATTTTGGGTTCGGTCCAACTTGGTCCTATTTTTGGGCTGACATCTGATGCCAGAGGTAGCCTTGTCTATAGAGACGTATACAAGCCCTATTCTGAGAACTCTGAGATACCAATATCTGGTATTTTTACTCCACATTTGAGTCTCGTGCAAGATATTTTAGTGGCGAATTACATCAGTGTACTGTAAAGAAATAGGGTAGGGAATTCATTAAACAAGATGGCATTTTACATTTGTACAGTCACGATGGTAGAAACACCCAATCGTTATTTTTCCATTTGCAAAAGCTAAGTTACAGAACATAAATTACAAATTATTTATGAAAACTGAATTCACATGAAAACAAGAGGACAAGATCCCTCGCTGTCCTCGCCCTGAGTTACAAGATAATGGCATTAAATAAAATCTATTCAACCTGAGATAAACTCACTTTTTTATCACCTTTGTTGGCACAGTTTGCAATTGTGCGCGTCACGGGAGTGCAAGGGAAGGACCCATGTGTAGAAAGTGAAGGCAGACAGGATGATTTCTGTGATTTTTGGAAAAGGCTGGCAGCAGGCAGGTATGGGGTATAGAGGTACACTCGATAGCCCTGTTTCACTGTTTGCTCACCAGATCATGGATCTGCATCAGATTGTACCCACTTAGATACCAGCCACCTAAATACACCTAATTTTTTTTTTTAAATCAAGATCTGTATATTATACCCTGAGCAATTAGTGAAAATATCTCGCTGGATCTGTCCCTTTATCCAGATCCACACGAAAAGTTGCTGGTGTCTATTCTGGACCCAGTCTCCATCCAAATTTCGTGGAAATCCATCGAGTTGGTTAAATACTGCAAGAATGATGAGAGAAAGCGAAAAACGGGTGAGAGAGTGGGGAGGAAGGTCAGGTAGCTGTGGGGCAGGAGGGACTGGCTGGATCTTTCTGAGAAAAAGAAAGACAATTTGCCTGAAGAGGTTTTGAGAAGTGAGAATGTGTCTGGGCATGTGGACAGACAAGACAGAGGCTGTGATTGTACTTCACAGTGAATGAGAGGTTAATTCTGCCATTCATGCAAAGCAATTTAATTGTCAATAGATAAAGAAAGAAGAATTTTCACATCCAAACAACTCTGATCACTAACATCATTTTGTAATCAAAGCAAAACGTCTGTACCTGCACGTTCTCTGTTTCAGTTCTTCCGTTAATCTCCACTAGAGGGAGCACACTGTCTCCCTTTATCATATGATTATGAGTGTTTGACACAGTATTAAATCTGTGTTACGCACCCCAGGAGAGACATGGGGAACAATTAGAAAGTGGATCACATAGCTGACTGGGAAAATGGGATTCAGGGCACCTGTTGACCTTCGTCACCATGCTCTCTGATTCCTTAAAGGCAGGCCTTAATTA
>CAEMYA010000092.1:3183947-3323754 GCA_903131615.1 Diplodus sargus
GAAGTGGGAATGTGTCTGGGCATGTGGACAGACAAGACAGAAGTTGTGATCGTACTCCACACAGTGAATGAGAGGTTAATTCTGCCATTCATGCAAAGCAATTTAATTGTTAATAGAAAAAGAAAGAAGAATGTTCACATCCAAACATCACTGATCAACTAACATCATTTTGTAATCAAAGCAAAACGTCTGTACCTGCACGTTCTCTGTTTCAGTTCTTCCATTAATCTCCACTAGAGGGAGCACACTGTCTCCCTTTATCATATGATTATGAGTGTTTGACACAGTATTAAATCTGTGTTACAGACCCCAGGAGAGACATGGGGAACAATTAGAAAGTGGATCACATAGCTGACTGGGAAAATGGGATTCAGGGCACCTGTTGACCTTCGTCACCATGCTCTCTGATTCCTTAAAGGCAGGCCTTAATTAGCAGACAATAAGATGTGAGGTGGAGGGAGGAAAGAGAGGAGAGCATCAGTGATTCAGTCAGCGAAGGATTTTCTGACACATATGATCTGTGGACAGTTGTTGGATGTTTTTTTTTTTTATTATTATTTGAGTTTTGTTACCAACTGAAGGAATCCCAAACCAGCTGTATGCTTGTGCCAAACATGTGAGAGTATCTGAGGTTTCTCCTCATCTGATTGGATTTACCATGGATTAACGTCGTGGTCTAGATTTTTTTCTCACTGTCTCTCTCTTTTTATTTATTTTTTAGAAGTAATTCTACTGCGATAATCTGATCCAGTCGATCTTAATAAAGGAGTTGGACCATCACCCCTGCTCTTAGTTGTGGAGAACGTCCTGAAAGATCCATTCGTCAATTTAAAAAAAACCAGAAGGGAAGAGCTATATTGAGTGACTGCAGGGGAAAAAAATTGTGACAGAAGTGATGAGTGAGTGACACTGTTTCAGAGGCTGGACGCGGTAAAGGAGACAAGCAGAGAGAGGGAGGCTTGAAAGAGGCTGATGGATTGAAAGAAAGGTGGATAGAAAGTGCAAGAATGTAGTAATAGAGGTAAACAAAGAGAGGGATCGTGGAGGAAAAGCAAGAAGACGAGGGGAAGATGAGCGTGAGGTGGGAGACGGAAGGACTGCAGACTGTTGGCATCGTCTGCCTGGTGATCATGTTCCTCAAACTGATGCACCTGCTGGGCCTGATCGACATCACTGAGACCGGTGAGGCAACCTGGGAGAGGGGCAGTGAGGAGGGGGAGGAGGAGGAGGATGGCACGGAGCGAGTAGGCTGGAGGGATTTCTTTTTTTTTCTTTCTTTACTTTTAATACACTTGTAGGCATTTGTAAACATTTGACTTTGAGTGTGGATAGTTTCAAATCATGAGAGGAGTAGATATAGTTGTGAGGTGCTCAAAAAGACGAGACAAGTACAAAGGTTGTAAATAAAAATGGCATTTTTAGTTTTTAGTTAAAATTTCAAAGACTTTAAAGGAAAAAGCTGGTAACGTTTGACAATTTGTCATAGTCAGCAAATCCCCAAATCAACTATGTGTTCCGCCTTCCCTCGGTCCTTCTTGACTTCCCCAGCCTGTCTGTGGATCCCAGCCCAAGAAAAAGACACACATCTTTAAAACTGGGTCATAAAAATAGAATTTCCTCTTAGTTTAAAGAAAAGCTCAACAAAGTCTTTCAAACAGTTGGTTACTCTCATTACATTATACAGTATATACCAGTGAATGCCATACCAGATGGCGCATTAACCACCTGGTTATGGTTAGGAAAACATCATGGCCAAAAACATTGTGGCCTAAAATACCTGTTTTGGTTGCCACACACGTGCCTGGAGACGGCTCCACTTCCTTGTTTCCATTTCTGTGGTTCGCTGATATAATCCCACCACTTAAAAAGACACTTGGAATCTGATAAAGATGCTATTTAAAGTTCTAAATCTCGCTATTACGATAACTCTGATGAAACATGAAAACATGAAACAGCATCATGTGTAAAAAAGCTAGTTGAAACTCATAGACACAACTATTTTGACAAAGAGAGCAAAGAAACAAAAGCTTGACTTTGGATTGAAATAGGACTTTTTTAAAAAAATTTATGCAAAACTACTGTTTCCAAAGTCAAGAATCAACTTTTGTGCTCGAGGACAAAACACTGTTCAGTCATCAGTTATAACATTTGATGAAGAACGTGCTTTTGATTTTATGAATGGGTGTATCGTCTGGTGGTCAGAGGTTGTGTTTTAATTGAACCCTGAAGAATCAAACCAGTTTTACACAGGAGTGGATCACCTCTTCCGTCTGTGGTTTCGGTTTATGTTTCACAGCATATTATATGTCACTGCTTCTGGATGTTTAATCAGAATATAGCTGGAGTGTTTTTCTTCCCCACCGCTCAGCTCAGCTCAGCTCAGCTCCCGTTGTATAAAAACCTGACATGACTTGTTTTCTTTGTTTTTTTTCTTCCTCTTGCTGTCACTCTCTCACTGTTCTCCATTTACTCTCTTTCACTCCATCTTGATTTCAACACCCCTCCTCCTCCTCCTCCTCCTCCTCCTCCTCTGTCCTCTCTATCTGAAGATGGTGAGTATGGTAACAGTAGAAAAAAACCCAACAAACTTTGAGAAAACCTCCCCTTTTATTCATTTTATTTTTCCCAGTCGTGCAGTGCTTTCTCTCAGTGTGTGTGAACTGGTAACAGATAATACCGCAACACTTAATCTGTGTGAGTATAAACTGACTTTGATTGAGTTTCTCAAATTCAGATTTTCTGCTCTCTTCTTTTGTTAAAAAAAGCGGATAAAAGCGTTTTACTGACTCTCCCGCCATGAAGAAAGTACCTCCTCTTCTTTTTGACTCCCTCATTCGCCTGACTTTTTGCTAATTTTCTTTCTTGAATTTGCACGTTATCCCCTCTAGCTCTACAACAAATGCCTCCCCGTTGAAAGTGTGATCCCACCCCTCCCTGAATGTTGACCTGCATCCACACACTCAATGTCTGCCCCCATCCTCCCCTTTCTCTCTTCATCTTTCCCTCTCCCTGCAAATCCTCTCTCTCTATTTCTTTCTTTTCTCTCTCTTACTGTCTATCTATCCATCCCCTTCCTCTCTCTGTCTGTCTCTTTCTCCCACAGACAGCAGCGACAGTGATCTGGAGCTGTCGACGGTGCGTCACCAGCCAGAGGGGCTGGACCAGCTGCAGGCTCAGACCAAGTTCACCAGGAAGGAGCTCCAGTCTCTCTATCGAGGCTTCAAGAATGTATGTCTGTCTGCTCAGACCTCCTTCTTTGCTCTGACTCCATTACAATGCTTTATATAGACTTGAATTATTCTGATATATGCGCCTTTCTTTCCCTCCCTCTCTTGAGCAGGAGTGTCCCAGTGGAATGGTTGATGAGGAGACGTTCAAGACTATCTATTCTCAGTTCTTTCCCCAAGGAGGTTAGACGTTTAAAACAATTTCTCCTCTCCTGTCCTTTCTTATTAGGGACTGTGCGGAAAATATTATGTGGGGAGGCTGGTTTGTTTTTTTCTCTTTGCTGAACTGAAGTTGGGCCAAAGTATTTGGGAGGGTCTTCAATTTATCCTTGGCCCAGATTTTTTTTTTCCTTTTCCTTTTAAGATTTACAATTAAAACGAAGATTGTTAAGTAGATAAAAAAAGGTCAAATATGAAAAATATGACAGAATCTTTCCTTAACCCTCAAAGACCTAGAGCAACTTTTGTACTCATTGTTTTTCCTATCATATTCTCGCAGTCAGCATCAACTGCCATATATGATTTTATTCAGGAGAATCTTAAGTTTGAAGTCCCAATTTTACAATTGCGTTGTCTGATATTGTTGAACATGAATAATAAAAGTAGCTCAGCTACGAATCAATGCTGCAGAACTTGATGGTGTAATCGTGTTCAGTATGGAACCACTGAGCAGCTGAGAAACTCTACATTACATGAGTCTTTAGAGCATATGGATAGGATGAGCCATTCGAAAGCTATTAAACATTTAAAAGTCATAGCTGAGGTTTTCAAAGTAAAAGTAATTATTCATCAGCTGAAATTGTTACAAATAAATGTCCTGCATTTAAAATTATGTAAGTGAAAGTACAGGAGTTTGAGGCGAATGTGCTTCAAGTATCAAAAGTAAAAGTATTGTTAAATGCCCACTTTGTTGTGTTATATATAGATTAGTATTGAAATAATGTAACTGATACATTCATGTTTAAGTACTTTCCAGTCGTTGCTGATGGATGTGCAGCTAATTTTAGTAACTTAAAGCCTGAAACTACATCTTATCATATAATGATAAGTCGCTGCACTGGAATGAAGAGAAATGAAACATAATTAATTCATTAATTGATCTACAGCATAGTGCATACTTAGCACTACCCACCCCCTAACATGAAAATGTGGTGCTTAAGTCCCCCGTGTCTAACGTAAGGTCCAAACCTCCTCCCCACCCCAGTCATTTTCCTTTGCTGCTTTGCCTGCCATGTACTGTGCACTCAATTAATGAACCCTGCTCCTTTTGTCCACAGACGCAACCACCTACGCTCACTTCCTGTTCAACGCATTTGACATTGACAGAAATGGTTCGATCCGCTTTGAGGACTTCGTCATAGGCCTATCAGTGTTGCTCAGGGGTTCGGTCACAGAAAAGCTCAACTGGGCCTTTAACCTTTACGACATCAATAAGGACGGCTACATCACCAAAGAGGTGTGTGGGGGTTAAAATGTAGATAAAACAAAATAAATTTGATCATCTGTCATATGGGATATCTTCATCACGTATATTTTGAAAAAAAAACTGAAAAATGATTAACCTTACCATTACAGTCTGGATTTTCTAATTATGTTCCGAAGAACGTAATATTTGTCCTAAGAAACGCAATTACATGTCAAACCAGCATGATTTACTCTCTGATAAATTACGTTAAGTTTTGTTCACTCTGGTATAGTTAAGCTTAGTAAACTAAGATTTAGCCACACGAAATAATGAGTCATTGTTTTACCTTTATGACTTTGCTTCTGTCCTCTTGTCTTAAGGAGATGCTGGCGATTATGAAGTCAATCTATGACATGATGGGGAGGTACACCTACCCCTGTGTACGAGATGAAGCCCCCTATGAACACGTGGACAAGTTCTTCCAGGTTGTGATGCGCACAAATAACACACATGTACTCTGGCCTCTGTTATATTCTATTCAAATCAAGACTACAAAATGCCCTCACTAATGTGATATTTCTCTCTGTTTTGTGGATTTTTTCCAACAGAAAATGGATAAAAACCGAGATGGTGTTGTGACCATTGAAGAGTTCATTGAGACCTGTCAGAAGGTGACTCTCTTACCCACTGCCACATGACAGTTAGTAATACAAAATCAGTTTTGTACAAAGGACAAGGATCAGTCATGTCACTGGTTAATCAAACAATGACTAAGATTACTCCCGTCCACATACATGCAGTAAAGCATCACTCATGTTTTTGAGAAATGCTTCACTTTCCACAACCTCCCTTTTCTGTTATTTTCCTCCCTGTTTTCCATCACCTGTTATTCACATGATCAGTGTGTCATTTTCAAACAAACCTCCTTCCTTTATTAACACTTGACATCCATGCAGTCACACTCGTATTATTGTCAGACTAATAATTGTTTTGTACCTCTTCAAAACCAACAATCACAGAAGGAATAGGAGGAAACGACACACAAGCCATGAGTTGTTGGTAGATTTGGTGGTTGGGGATGTTAAACTCACTCTTCTGTTACTCTACTTTTCTTCTATTGGAGGACAGGTAACTGCTTTAAAGTACTTTTAAGACAAAGTTGACCACAGCATAGGAGTGTTGTATGTATCACATCACCCCAAAAACAGGACATTTATCTGTTTCTGGATGTGTCATGCTCTCCACTGTGGAGCCAGCGGGAAAACCCGACCTACTGTCAGGGTCACTGAACTACTGCAGCTGAACAGCACATAACCCAAACCACAAGAGTCTGGAGTCAGCTCATGACAGTAAAATACAATATTAAAAGAACCTCAAACTATGTATTATGCACAAACTCTATTTTCATGTTGAAATGTTTTGCCTGATTTAGTTAAACTGTTGTTTTGCTCGGCTAAAGACCACAGTCAGGCTCAGTGTTCAGGCTCCATCTGCAGTTGTTTTTAGAGAATGTATGTTGAATTGACACTGTTAATTAATTTATCATTTCATTTTACATGTATTCAGCATTTTTTTATTGGCCACATATGCACACATTTATAGCAATGTGAAAGATGAGACCTGTCCCGTCTCTCTTGATTGCCTGTACAAGCCTGTGGACAAAGTGTTTAAATTGTTTAATCCTGCTGGAGTGTGGATGTCTTGGTGAAAGGCCGGGGTCAGATTTTCCATGATAGTCTAAAAGATGTGACTTCATGCACGTTCTTGAGTTCCTCATCTCCGTGCCTGTCTCCGCTCCACTAACAGGGAGCAACAGTAGCTAACATCAGTTTAGAAATTGAGTCAGCTAACATAAACTAAAGACTGGCTTTCAGTACAACACAACACACCGGTACGCCCACCAGGATTTTCTCTATGCTTTCCAGAAAGTGAACCGTGATACATACACGAATGTTCTTTAAATTCACAATATCACAATATATTCACAATCACAGATTGACTTAAATTGACATCACCTGCCTTGTGGTTTCCCCTTATATAATGTCAACACAGATGAGGGTTGAGTCAGGAATTGCTATGGACCAAAAGGGGAAAACAAACCTTTCAGAAAACGAGATCAAGGCGATGGTAGAGGAGACTGCAGCCAGAAAACACAATGTGAAGCCAGAAAACACAATATGGCTTCAGTCTCCTCTACCATCTCTTTGAGCCTGCTATTTAGCAGCCAAATAGCAGGTGGACAAACAAAGCCAAACATGCAGCTTTGGAGTGTGTCACCAGTGCACATTGTTCATAAAGCTCAGGCAAAGTTCACAACAGGCTTGGATGAATATGCATCCCAAACTGCACTACCCCTACATAACCAGCAGGGAAATCACCTAAGTCAATTTTAGACTTTGCGCAGAGATTAGACTATTTCCACGTCACAGTAATGTTTAATAAATAAGCACTTAACGGTGGTATTTTGCTCAAATCATACATAACATCAAAATTGATCGTGAGTCTGTTTTATAAATGAGGCAGCTGAGCCACACCACTGTTGTTCACCCTGATGCCAGTGACAACATCACTAAAGACATGTTTTATGTGCTTTCTCCCAGACTGGAGCTGAAAAACAAAAACATGTCATTACAGTTCACGAAGCTGTAAAATGCTAATTGATATTTATGGACTGCTGCAGAGGCATTTACCTCCCAGTGTAAACAGAGGGTGTGGGCACAACTCTCTACACGTGTTGGAAAAATATTATCTGTGAGGAAAGCAGACGATATAATGGGGCAAATATTTGACTTTTGTCCCCTTTTTGTAAATATAATGTACAAGCCGTTAGGAGACTTTTTCCCAACCGCATAAGTACCTGAAGTTGGAGATTAAACTACGTGGGCTGACTCATGTAGTGTTTGGTTGTCCTGTAAACATCAATGGAGCCCTGACTCATATGGGGTTAGTGGATCATGAACGAATATTTAGTTTGAGATTGAACACCTGTGTATTTTCATTGAACCTGACCTCAGACATTGGGCAATACATGTGCTGTACAATTCTGCAGCTGTTTGAACACGTCTCGATCAAAACAGAACAAAGGAGTGAAAATAAGAGTTTTATGATGTTCTATAACATACCATGTATTCCCAAATTCGCTACCAAATCTGTGATTGATGCTAATTTGCTAAATGACTTAAATTTGGCAGCACACCATCACAAAAAAACTGTCTACTCCAAACCAAGAAGTGTTTCAGCAATCTTTTACAGTTTGACATGTTTACAGTGAGATGGTTAAAGTTAAAAACACTATACAGCACAAAAAATACAACAGTACACCACAACCACAACAAAAGCAACATGTTGAACGTAATGTTTAGTTAATCTGTGCTAGAGATAGCATGATCTGCTTTACCTGTTATTTGGGAGCAAGTCCCTAATCATCTCACGTACAGACAACAAAAACAAGTTACAGCATAAGTGAGAACATCACAGTGTTGGTGATATCTAAAAACACATAAAGACCTCAAAGGGAAACTTCAACTTTTTCTTTTCTTAAAGCAGCCAAAAGAGGCTGGCCCTAGTGTTGTGTTCTTCAGATAACTAGACACAAGTAAACAAACAACAGGATATTATGCAAGATTTATATCCAGAATCAGAATCAAATTTATTGGGCCAGTATGTGTACACGGATAAGGAATTTGACTCCGGTGCTAAGTTGATCTCAATGTATTTATACAAAGAAGAGTTTACTGGATGATAGAAATAGATTTTGTAGTACTAGATAACTTTGTACACATTAGTTTTAGTGGATGGTGATGTACAGTATAAATATATCATATAAGATTTACATATGGATGGTAGACACATTTAAGTCCAATGTGTTTTAAACTAATTATATAATTTGTAACAATTGGTTGATTTTTCAGTGTTACAGGTTATATTCATAATTACTTAAATTAAATGTAGCACGTTTGTATAGGCAGAATTTACTTAAAGCTACATTGTGACCTTGGCTAACAAGTTTTATGTCACAAGCAGTTTTAAACATACCAACCTGAACTTTATGTTTACTTTGGACCGCTGTTGACAAATGTTTTTCTTTATCTTTTTTCCAGGACGAGAACATCATGAACTCCATGCAGCTGTTTGAGAACGTGATATAAAGAATCTGGAATCTCTCAGTTGTTTTCCTTCATAAGCCCACACGAACAACTCACGCACAAACACAACACACACACATGCACCTCATACTCTATACTCCACACACTGCAAACACAACATCCTGGCACATAATGTAGTTACTGTAAAGATACAAAGTAGAAGAACTAGAAGTTGTTTTTTTTTCTATTTCTCGCCACACTCCTTTAGCTGTATCTTGCTACTGCTTCAGGATTGAAAGGACTGCTACAGACAAAAGAAGAGCTTCCTGGGTAAAAGTCCTCATCTGTCCAGCCAGTTGTTTTATTTGTGTCCAAACTGAAGAAACAGGGGAGCTCCTTGTGCTTTTATCATCGGACCAAAAGCACCAACAAGGAATAAAGAAGCTTACTGTACCATAATCCACTGAACTGAGCACACAGGGATACTAGCTTTAACACTAATACACTTTCTCACACACACTGTTTCTCTTCTGTACACACAGACCTGCTGGTTCCTCAAGAGGTTTAAGAGCATTGGATGAAGTGAACTAACACGAAGAAAAAAATCACACAAAAAAAGAGAAATGAACTAAAGCATGTTTGTCAACAAATATGTGATGTGGAATTAGCTTGCACTACAATTTTCTGATGTATTATATGCGCCTGCAATAAAGGCACTGTAGATACCTGCACCTGATACACCACTGGTGTATGTATATATGTATAGTTATAGTTAAATGCCCTATGTTGTATTGGCCTCATCTGTGCTGCACTGGGTGATGGAATAGGACCAGAGCTGAGTATTTGTTTTAGAGATCTCTGTGTTAACCAGTTTGACATCATGTTTAGTAGCGGTTCTCCACAGAATTTCAATGTATTCTAATATTTCTCCTTTTTTTTTTGTATTTTGGAAGATGATAATTAGCTGGTCAGATTGGAAAAGTGAGTCTGTACATGACTGTGAAGAAACAAAAGGACTGTTATACGTGTGTTCTTATGCTGAATTAAGGCTTTATCTTGGTTCTTCAGTATCCACGAGCATGCTGACTCTAAGTGCCACAGTATTATGTACAGTACAGTAGGACCTTTGTGATGTCGGTTAATTAAAGATGCTGTTGACAGCTGTGATGTGTCGCCTCACTGTGTTTCTCCTCATGCATTCAGATTATTGAGCAACGAAAACTGTGTGGTAAACAAACATGAAGAGAACTGAAAAGAGAAAATTAATCAGGAAGAAAACATTGACACTTGATGATCTTGCATTATCTGATTGGACAGACATCCTATCTAATAGCAAACAAAAACAGACTATAAATGTTTAGTGAAATGCAAGTGGAGCTAAAACTGTGCAATCAGATATTTAACTATTCAGACTTATAGTTAAATGTGGCTCTTAATGACTCGTATAAACATCTGCTTCTTTGTTTATGTCATCAAGGCATTCCTGTGTGTTTGTGTGTACAAAGCATTAACAAAAATGTAGTCGATAAAGACTAGAACAGAGTTGAAAGAACAGTCAGCATTATACGCTGACTAATCATCAGATGCAAAAAAATGAATTTGCCACATTATGAAACTGCCTCAGGCCTCAGACTAGAAGGGAGACTGTTTCTCCACATTTGAATAATTGTTTATGGTGAGACACAAATGATCACAAAGAAGATCTCAGATCTGAATAATAGAGCCATCACTCACCATAACACATGACCCTAACTACAACAACACACTATATGTTGTACATATATGTTATTTATGTTGTAGGTTGGTGTATTTAAATGAATCTTCATTCTAGAGGAAATTAAAAATACTCATTCCGATAATCAGAAAAAATGCTGACCATCTGATGACAATAATCGGTTGACCTGTAGTATGTAGTACATAAATACATGTTGATATTTCTGCATAATTTTACTTGTACTTTTGATACTTTAATACATTTAATATCAGATCCTCTATAGCTTATACTCACATACTATTCCTATGGGTGACTTACTTGTACCAAAGTTATATTTTAACACAATATCCTTAACCTTAATCAAGGTTTACTTTATATGACAGGCCAGGTTCATTGTGTGATGGTTATTCACTAGACCATTGTCTGATAACATACTATGGAAAAAACTTGTCAGCTTCTCTTTGAGTTCCTCTGCCCCCTGAGTGGCCAAAAATGTTTTCATACAGTTTAGATAATAAAGCATTGTCCCTTTATATTCAGGCAACATTGTGCTTATGTGTTACTATTCCAGACTTTATCATCACAGAATGACACCGGTGAAGACTAATTTGTGTGTCTTTGTATTGTTCAGTTTAATTAAACAATACATTTGAATCCTGACTTATATTTATTAGGAGCTATATCTTCAACCAAAACCAATCCCAAATACTAATTATCAATAATCAATAATACTAATAATTTTATCAACTCCTATAACTTTGAAAAGTGTCTACTTGATGCATGCTCAATAACGAATTACTGCAAGCCTTACTAAATAAAGTAAACCCGTTACAACTTGCCGGTTTGGCCCTGTTTTCCAACATTGTGCCAAATAGGTTATGCCAGGATAACCCAGCCCAAGGTGTCTCTAAGTAGGCCAATGAAGGCAGTTAAAATAAACAGCCATTAGATGGCAGCGTGGAGCAAACAGAGGTGTTTCCACTGAAGGCGAGCAGAAAGACAATCATATAACATTTTAGGAGGCGGTGGGTGAAGGCAGCGGTTAGGCAACTGTACAGCAGCAAGCGCAAACTGTGCAGGTTATGCAAGAAAGGTCATTATTACAAAAACTGTTGAGGCCGCTGTCACATGGATCTTCACAGGGGAGGGAGGGAGGGCTGCGTCACCGCCAGCCCGCCACTGATTGGCTGAGCCGCAGTTCCAGGGCGGGGCGATAGGTAGACACTTTACGTCACGGGTGGATGTGGGCATGCGTGTTGATCAACGTCAACCCCCGTGGCTTTATGAAAGGCAAAATCCCTCCATGGGAAGAGCGTGTGGCTGTAGCTGTTTAAAACCCCGTCTGTTGAAGGGAAGGAGCTTGTGTCGGTCGAGCCAGGCTTGAAGACGGTCTCAGCTCTCCAGCACATTCAGTTCTGTTTGGACCTTCCTCCAGTGTAGACTATCGTCGGTCCTCTCCCCCCGCCCGCCACCTTCCCCTGCGCACCGCTTCAACAACACAAACCACGGGGACGAGCCAGCGGACGTAACGCTAGCCGAGAAGGGAAGTGGGCTCCGTCTTCTCTTTCATCACGCAGGTGAGCGATAAAATGTGCCATTTTTAATCTCTTCAGATAGACTTAGTTAGCATAAATGTTGAGTTTAGGAAGCAGGACGGTTAGTAACTCTTCCTCTGGATGTCGTGTGTACGTCGCCAGAGCCGGGGCTCGCGCTGGTGGCAGAGAATGAGTAACGGGCAAAGATGTCACATTAGAGATCTCTCCTCCGGTAGCTAGCTAACGATAGATGACTTCGTATGCCAGCGTGTGTCTACTGAAGCTGAAGTGTGACCGTGAAACACGAGGCCGAATTAGTCAGGCTCAGGAAAAATACATTTCATGGATCAGCTATTACTTATCTTTATAGCGTGGAGGCCATATGCCTCAAGGTTTCTAGATACGGTGGCTTTATTGTGATTCTTAAACACAAAACGTCCTTTGGGAGACTAAACATGCATCACTTCCCTCAGTTCTGTATCATGTGAGACCCCAGAGATAGAGCTGGTAGGAAACGACGGACACCAGGCAGCAGTAACTGGGACACTAGAGCTTATTTGGCCATTAGGATTTATTGGCTCGCGAGGATGGTGTTGTCCTGGAAACGTGGCGATGCAGGTGTGTGTGTGCCTGTACATCCGCCATGAGCAAATACCTTACCAAACAGGTGAAACGTACAGGTAAAGAGAGAGAACCATGCATGTAAGAAGGATAAATATGCTGCCTTAAAAGAGTCTTAAATTGGGGCCCAGCCTTTGTGGGATCCAAAATAACTTTAACCCTTCATTCTAAAGAGCAGCTTGATTTATTTAATCAATTTTGATATTTTTTTAGTTGTCGTTGCTTTTTTAATTTGACTTAATCTTTTAATCAGATTTTTTACGAATGTTGCTTGAGTAATTGCCTCTTTGTTCTGTTTTTTTATTTTTTTTTAAACCAGCAACTCAGACATAAGTAGATAGAATCTGACAATTCTGACATGAGCAGACGTGACAGGTTTTCATACTGGTGTACTGATGATGATTTGAACATCAACGTCCATAAAACTCAGGAAATTGTGTTACGTCCCCAGGTCGGTGTTTGATATGTAGCCCTGTTGATGCACAATCATAATGATATTGGATAAGTATCTCCTATTTAGAGGTTCACATTGTGAGTGATCATAGCTGACTCACAGATAATAAAAAATTCTGCTTGCATACCCTTCAGCATGATAAATTTTAAGCTTCAGACATTTAGTGATGCTAATCTTTTCACATTTTCTTGAATCAGGCAGACCATTTGGATTTTATCTGACTCCCCTCATGTTTTGAACTCTTGAGTATGAGCAAATGAATCCTGAGAAGAGGTACAGGGTCTCATTGTGTAGGCACAAACATCAATTTTGTCTTACTATCAGTTAAATTTCCTCACGAGCTAAGCCTGGAGGGCAGACAAAAAGATAGTAGAGCAGTCTGATAACCATAGGACCAAGAAGTTGTTTTAGGTATGTAAGTCACGCATGTGTCTGTTCAAGTGACGTATGTGCTTGTAATTTATCAAGTGTTAATTAAAACCAGTTATTCAAGTGTTTCTTTGACTTCATCGATTGCCTTTTTGTGACATGTTTGTTGTATTTGTTTTTTTTTTATTCAGAGCAAATAAAGCAAACTGTTAAGCTCGTCTAAAAATATCTTAAGATTATGAGTGCTCAGCTGCATTTTACATCAAGTCCTATCGACATGTGACCATCATGTGGTTTGTTTTTAAATTAAATGTATGGAGACATAGGGGGTTTTTTTTCACTTAGATTAAGTGAGCCCATGCTAAATGTTGATGTGGCAGTAAGATCAGTGTGCACTGCACCACTCTTGCAGGCTGAGCATTTTGCATTGCACCTGTGCCTGCAGTTTGCATAGGACCAGAATTTGTATCCTGAGTTGTGGTAAGCTGGTGTGTGAGATCCAGACCAAGGTTTGTCCCCGTCTCAGCTTGATTGAATTCTACTGGTGTACAAAAACTCAAACACTAATGGCAATTATTAGCAAATTATAGTGCACAGGCAGTAGGTGCAGCTACTGCAGATAACACTACACCTCAAATTGAAACAACTGTGAAGGAGTTTTCATCAAGATAAGAATCTGACATCCAACTGAGTCACTCATAAACCCAAGCAATCTGGAATATTTTTATTTATTTGTTTATTTTTTTAAAGTAATTTTTTTTTTTTTTTTTCACCTTTCTATATGGCTTTATTGACAGGACAGCTTAAGAGGTTACTGGAAACAGAATGAGAGAGGGAGGGGGAGTGACACGCAGCAAAGGGCCCAGGCCGGGACTGGAACCAGGGGCTGCTGCAGGCACAAAGCCTCTGTACATGGGACGCCCGCTCCACCAACTGAGCTAAACAGTGCCCCCTGGATTCTTTTTTATTGCACCATGTGTGACATAGCCATGTAGCCTGATGAAATAACGCTTTACGTAGCCTAGTTCATTCGCTCAAAACAGTTCATGGAAACACACCAGATTCGCATTTTTGATATTTCTTTTTTTTTACAAACTTTCAAAAGGTCGCTTAAAATTTGCACTACACATGGCTCCTGACATGTTGATCTATATGACCACTAACGTTGGTGACGGGCCTCATTCATTGAAACCTGTGATGACTGTTTTGTTTGGGCATGACGGCTGTCGAGATCAGGTAAGGGCAGACATGCATACTCATTAACAGTCCTTAGTAAAAGTTAAGTATCAGGTGGGTGCGTTAAGTTGGTTGGAATGATATGCAGCAGCCCTCCAAACTACCCCTCGCTGTAATTTGAGTTCTGTCTGTACAGAGGATGCAAGCAAGACTTAAGGAAATTATGTCAGAAAAATTACAGATGATGAATTTCAAAACTCAGATGCCATAATGTCTGGCAGTGCTGAGTACAAGAGGAAGAAAAACAAAAAATGAGAAGGTATGTCTGTTCACTGAAGAAAACAAGGATATTTAATGAAAATAATATTCTGTTTGGCAACAGATGATGACAACGGATAATAAGTTATTCCAGGTTTATGCTCTCACATGCACTAGCCATATTTTGGAAAAGAAACTGAAACTGCTCAATGCTGACATTTACCAATTTAGTGACTGTATCAAGGCTTTTATTTGGAAAAAAAAAAAAATTCTGGATTTCAAGGTATTGCTCCACCTCACCCTTACTTACAGTAAATGAATATAGAACAGAGGATAACCTTGCAGGATTTTGGCCAGGCAGGAACAGGCACAGTGAGGTGAACTGGGTCACAGAAATGGATTCCTGGCCCTGTTTGCTGTAGGCAGCGTGTGACTAAGATTACACCATAGTGCCGGGTCATGCTGTGCCTCCCTACTGTACTGCGTAAAGGTGTGTGTGTGTGTGTGTTTACATGGTGGGTGGTCAAAGGTAAGATTTTAGCCCCGGATGGTATGCCCTGTAATAACAATGACTTATTTTTTCTCTTCAGTCTGTTCATTTGCAATTTTCTTCTAAGTAATAGGACTTTTGCTGTTAGTTGCTACACATTGTGCCTTTCTAATCTGTTTGTGCGTGCAGTGAAAAAAAATGGAGTAAGATCGGGATTAAACGGTCAGCGGCGTAGCACACCATATGATTCTTGCGTAACTGCGTAGGACTGAACAGCGTAGCCAGCAGTATTAAACCAAACTGCATTCATCAGTTTGACAGCATCAGAGAAGGCTCAGTGCCAGTTCTGAGCTGCTACTGATACTTCAGGGCAAGTTATCAAGATGCTATCAGCTCTTAGTATCAGGGTGTATGTTGTGTCAAAATTACAATAGCTTTTAACCACAGAAGGGATGCCCTTTAGTGTCTGTGGTTGTCTTCTGCTAAAGCTGCACTTTTAAATAAAAAAAAAAAAGAAGAAGAAACACTGACAGAAAACAGGGTTGTCGGGTGTCAGGGATTTTTGGCAGACCTCATCTGGTCTGGTGTAACGAGGTAGTGAATAAATGAGCATTCAATACATTTTACTTGTATTTTAAAGATTTGTGGGTGGGGATGTGTGGATGGAAGAGGCCAGTGGGGCCACGTATTGATTTATTGCTAATCCCGGCTATTCATATATTGGTGCAGATGCTAGTGATTGTGTAGTAAAGATGATGTTCTTTTGTGTTTTTACGAGAGACTAATTTTTTAAGTTATTCCTATCCTACAACAGTTAAGATACGAAAACGTTGAACCGTGTCATTGTTCGCTTGTATATCTATTGATGTGAATTAGGAGAGTTATGACAGTAATGTCACATCCCATAGAAAGGAAGTCAAAACACCAAAATGAAACTGTTACATAAAAATTAATGAAACATAAAATGTATTGTATTGTATACATGGAATTATATGGTCTTAAATTGTAGTTCAGCGAAGACATTATCTGCAACTACTTTAATTAATCCTGCAGTCATTTCTCAAACAAAAGTGATAAACATATGTTATAGAATAAAACTCTTTCAGTGTTGGTCATACATAAAAAGTAATTGTGATGCCCACCTTGGTGTGTATGATTATTTACTGTCTTCTGACATTTATAGACTGAGTGATTAATCAATAAAATAATTAGCTGATTATGCAAGATTGAAAACATTCATGGTTAAAAGCTATGTTCATAATTAAAAAAACACATTGAAGTATTGTAAATCAAATGTGAAGACCTTTTTGTCTCATGTAATATAAAACAACCCCCTGTTGTCTTTTCACCCCTCTTTCGCTTATCAGTACAGTCTGTATATTATAATTATGCCGTACATGGGAAAAGCCCATCAATAGGGACAAGAGTATGAAGTTAGCAATAGCTATAAACTCTCTGTGCTGCACATTAGATTAACTCGCTATAGAAACTGTGTTAAACTGCATCATCCCCTATTAAAAAAAAAAGAAAAAAAAAAATGGGCATAAAAATGCCCGGCTGTAACAATGGCATCCATCATTCTCTATCAACTAATGTAATCAGCCACGGCCCAGATTTTGTGCCTCACTTCCAGACAGCTAAATGTTGTAGCTTTTCCGTCGAGGCCATCAGTGCAGTTTTGAAAACACAAGAACTGAGCAATGACCCACATCATAAGTTTCATAAAAATTTAATCAGCAGCATGACAGATGATGGATGGACTGATCGGAGCAGACTAAACAGCATTCCTAATTGGCTTACCTACTTTATTCTATCCTACTGGAAGTGGTGCATTAAAGGTCGTTATAAGTTGTCGTTATAAGTTGTCTAATTTTTAAACCGCTGTACACCACGTTGTTTTTGTAAAGATCATTGTAAGTTTTCAGTACAATTGCAAGTTCACATGCTTTGTTTGGTGGTTTCTATATTTTTTCAGTAATTTTGACTTCATCTGACAGATGATTAAAAAAAAGCAGAAGATAGGCAAAAAGGGAATAGAGAGGGGTAGGTCATGTGACAAAGGTCCCTGGCTGTTATCAAACCAGGGACATTGTGGGTGTACAATATGTGGCGCTCCCAGCTTTAAAGTTTTTAACTGGAAACCTTATTATATTTCCTCTGTTGTCATTACAATACAGTAGTACAGCTAACAAATATTACCTAACCACTAAGCTAACCACTTTTTTAAAAACGGGCTTGAAATATTGTGTAAATTGCTAAAAGTTGATCCTGGACTGCACCAGTCTGTGCAGTTGTTATTGAATGACTGCTTTTATAAGGCCAATTATGATAGTCGTTCAAATGAATTTTTTAAGTGAAGGAAGTTCAGTGGATACACTTAGCTTCTTGAATGAAATCATATCGACATGGAGCAACCACAAAGTGCAGAAGTGGCAAAGACTAACACTATCATCTTCTGCACTATACATGCAGGTTGTGACTGGAGTTGTCTCTATTCACTTCTTGTGAGTCACCTTCAAAATGCAAGATAATAACAGTACAGTCACATGCAGACCTTACTCTGGAAACAGGTTTCGCCCAGCCACCTCACCCACTGATGTCTCCTTATCTCTCTGAGCCTCATTTGTTTTAACTGTTCTACCAACATACTTCACTTGAGCCACAAAACCTCCCCCTCAAAGTGTGATTAAAATCATTAATTGTGCAAGTCATTTTTCTAATTGAAAATGACAAATGTTGGTTGCACCTTCAGGTTGTTGTCGGTTGGTTGTTGTTTTTTTTGTTTGTTTGTTTTACATAAATGTAAACTGAAAAACTTTGAAATGTTGGTCAGGCAATACAAAGCATTTGATATTTCAGTCCAATTATTATATATTTTTTAATAACCAGCAGATTGATTGTTAATGGAAATAATTGTTAGTTGCTGCCCAGCCTGTAGGTGTGACTTCTGAGGGTGCAGATCTTCACTGTACTGTAGTGTCTTTCCTCTATAGGACTGCAATATGGCTTTAACAGTGCACATACAACTTCTAACCTGTTAAAGTCGTGTAATTGAGTACAATCAAAACATTTTCTCTGTGATGGCCAAATTCTAATGTAACTGAGTAACTTTGTTTGCTTTAAAAACAGTCAGTGTCTCCTTGATATCACAGATCAGGCATTTTTAGCTGTTCTTTATGAAAGTGTTAAGGGGCTTAATGGAGGTAATCTGTCTGTGCAGTCACTGTACAAGCAAATGAAACTGGTTCCCCTATGTGAGCAACAGCTGGTGTTTGGCTTGGGTAGTGTTATAGGGTTTCATCAATTTTGAACAACAATGGATACCTTTTAGTCTTAAATATCCCTGCAGGGTTTGATGAAAAAAATCCTTACTCTGTGTGGGGTGGAAGAACCTAAAAGAAATGTGTACAGTTACAGTGTAGACTTACTTTGTCTGAGAATTATGTGAGATTTTTTTTGTGTGTCTAACCTTTTACGCCCATTCATGTGTTGCTGATAGCATGCTGTGTGGGTGTAGGTGTTGCTTTGAGAACGGGATGGAAATGCAGTTAAAGGCTGAACATCTCTATCTCTCCTGATCTAATTGTGACTGTCTTTCCTGCTGCTTTGGTTTCTTTGAGTGAGAAATGTGTTTGTATAGCACAGCTTGGTTGTCCACCTGCTGTTAATATGTGAGGGCCCTGGTGTGTCAAAGTACTAAAGAAAGCAGGATCATTTTAGGCTTCAGACCAGCTAAAATATTTGAAAAGGGCCACTGCACAGTTACTTGTTTTTTGTATCTATAAATTGACTACAATTCTTGTGTAATACGGTAATTAATAAAGTTAATCAATCATATTTGTATTTTTTATTAGGGCTGCTCGATTATGGCAAAAATCATAATCACAATTATTTTGATGTATATTGTAATAACGATTATTAAAGACGATTATTCATTGATTTGAGAACAAGCACTTATTGAACTTTGAACTCTGGTATTTATTTTAACATGATTAGTTTGAACTGAAACACAAGAAATATGCAAATAAGAGAAATATATATCAATAATATGTAAAATTATCCCAGTGCAGCTCGACCATAGGTCCGTTGTGGTGGCAAAATGTAATGCTGTTGACACTTGTCTTGCAACTTTTCCGCAAAATTCGTCATAAAGGGCAGGCAGCGCAATTCTGCTGAAATGGTGACGTGACGATAACACACACCGCTTGTCCAATGTGTTAATCAGTTTATTGAACCCCGGGTCTTTAACGGTGTTGATAGGGAACATATCTTTGGCAAGCACGTATGTGACAGCATCCGTTATTTCTTTATGGCTGCGGGAGCTGTGTGGATATGCGGTGGCATTGTAAAGTGTCCTTAATTGTGGACTGTGTGGCGGTGGCAGGAGTTGAGGAGCTTTTCATTTTTGAGTTTTTTGTTCCTTCACTGCTTGGTCATGTAATACTCTGTTTTAATGGTTAAATAAATTGGTCGTTTTCCTTTGAGGTGCAGACGCGGTCGCGTGACATATCTTGCACAATATCTGCGTTTGTTCCGAGTCAGACTCCTCGAAACCGAAGTGTTTCCACACCACAGAATTCGTTTTACCTTTCTTTCCGACCTAAGGCTGCCTTTCTGCCGTCTTCTTCGACACGTTTTTTCCAAACACGCACCGGCGTGTGACGTGTCTGAAAGCGAAAGTGTTCAGGTGGGGCAGAGTGGAGCACCCAGGTGGAGATGGAGGGGTTCGCTGCCTTTGCCACACAAGACACGGCGTGCGGCAGAAGGATCGTTTTATTACGATTATCTTGTTTTCATGATCGAGGGAAGCCAAAATTGAAATTGAAATTCAATTAATCGCCAAGCCCTAATTTTTATGTAGTTATATCATCACAAATCTTCTTGCTGTCTGCTGCCAGCCTTTCTCCTGGTTACTGCCACCATCAAGTCTTTGCCCAAACATGTCCTGGTGTCCTGTGTTCTGTGATTTAGATGGAAAAACTGAGAGGAAATGAAAGTCAATAGTAGTAAATAGCAAATCTCAACATTTTTATTCTCTATTTCAAATGTAGGTATTGTTCCCTTTGTGTGTTTGTGTACTGAAAGGTTAGGTAAATCTCCAAACTGTCAGAAGTCCTATAAAGAACTACAAAGAGGCTGCACTGTCAGCTCTGCTTGTTTATCGTTACTTTGTCTGTGCACTTGTGGATAGATAATTTTAATATATTATATTTTGTATATGTATTGATGGACACAAATGAGAAAAATAAATTGTACTGCAACAGATCAGATTCATGATTTGTTGAGTTCAGTTAGAGAAATGGTTGTTAACCAGAAAAAAAAAAATATACAGCTTCTAGCCATAGGAATTAAATACAACAAATGACAAGTAAGAAACATGGATAAAGGTTAATAATGTTCAACTGTTATAAAAACAAATGATCTATTAAAGTGCATATACAAGACACCATTTGTCTTGTATATGCATATATGTTTTAGCCATATAGTGTAGCCAGTCTAACAGTTTTTGATCAACACAAGTAAAGATGAATCATTCAGTAGCAGAGGTATATGTAACAACACGCAGACAAAAACATTCAGTTTACATGGCACACTCCAACCAGTGAATGGCTCAGATGACCTCATCGAGTTACAAAACCAGAACAGCTCACACGTGCTTGTGGGGTTTTTTGGGGGGGAGGGAGGGGTCTACTGGTTGCATGAATCAGCAAGTAAATTCTAATGTCTCCAGGCTCTTTTAAGTTGTGTAAGGGATGTTTTGCTATGAGCTTTGGCTGCATGAATAATGCTTTCGAATGTCATTGCCACTGACCAGCTGCTAACATAATTTAATGTTAAACCATAGAGTGCCTTTGAAGGTGTCAGTGCATGTGTGAGACTTTATGCCAAATCGGTGTTTGTAGCTATATGTTCCAACCTCAGACCTCACCAGGTGATTTAATTATTTAAGCATTTCTAAAGGTTTCAACCCACATTCTGTGCTTCTGAAAGCCTCCTCAGAAAGGGTGACATATATGACACAAAACTAAATGACACTGCTTTTGTTTAATATATGTGGTTTAGACTTTTTACAGTTTACAATAGACAGATTTACCCCTGGGCTGTTCAGATTGTAAAGGACCACTTTTTGATATTTTAAATGCTTAACACTTGATCAAATGATGAATAGATTGTGAAAGTATTCCTTAGTTGCAGCACTACTGCCAGTGAAACCTGCTGGATAAAAACGAAGAAAAAAAAGACTTCTGTCCGTCCTTGGTACATTATTGTCTGTCCCTGTTTTGGAAAGTTTACAAGCACTTTCATACTGTATAGTTCTGTCTCACTTCATATTGTGACACAACCTGTTGTCACTGTAATTGTGCTGTTGCGATAACTCTTATCTCAATTCGCCTTTGCTCTACTGTCACAAGGTTTACCGATGTAAACATGACCTTGCAAGCATTTTACAATCCCCTCTCCACTCCCCCTGTAATGGTGAAATACGAACCCCTCACATGCACCCTGTCATGTTAAGTCTCACCTGCTTCTACACACAAACACACACGTGTATGTTCAAAAGCAGTGGTTACCAAACCGCAGGGCCCCAATTTGGAGATAACAATATTTTCAAGTTCCCCGCCCACACACCCATATACATGTCTTTTGCTGTAAACTCCTATAGAATTCATTTTAAACATTGTCTGTAATACAGAACTGCAAATTCCGTGTGACATCTTACTGAAATAATACATAACAAAGTCGCCTTTATGACAATAAAACTGTTAGGTAGCATTCAAAGTGCAGCATGCATCTTCTCTACATTTTTACTGTGTAACATCATTCTTTGCTTTCAACAGATTGTCTCTGCACATAACTGGCAACTGCCTTCGAAAAAACTAATCTTGAATATTTTCTTTGCCAAAAATAGCCCGTACCATTGTACTGGTGAAGCCGGGGATGAGATATGCCTATTCATAATGTGCTGTCTTTGTTGTGGTAGCTGTCACATTTGGTGTACATTCATCAATTCGTCACATCTTACAAACACATTTCTTTGGTTTCTATCTTGATTTCCTGGTTCAAATACTTTCACAGCGGTTATGAGAAGACTTTGACGTATGATTGACATGTTTACTTATTTGCTTGTTGGATAAGATGGCAGCTGGTCAAGCATTGTAATCTTAAATTGTTCATGGAGTGTTGAGCAAATACCTGCCAAGTGACTGTTTTTTTACTTCTTGCTGGCAATGTTGCCAGAGGTGGACGTCACAGTAAAAAGACTTAATCAAATATCTTATACGAAAGTGGATATACATGGGTCTAAACTCCAACTTTTCAAATATTGATGGAGAGCCTCAGGGGATTTTAATTTGACTAATTATTCAGTTGGTTGCTTTAACCTGTGGCTCTGCTAAACAAGAAACAGATTTTGATAGTTGATCAGCCAAAGAGCAATCATCTTTGACAGAGAAGGATGGGCATTTTTTTTCACTATGTGTTGAACATTTTGTAATTTTTAAACAATCAATTACACTAGAATATCTAATCACATTAATCAGTGCCAACCCAATAAATACATTCTTAATTGTAGCTTTAGTATGTAGATGCTGTTGTCTCATAGTATGAACTCAAAATCTATGACTGAAAAGGTGCATTTTCAATGGACTTCCTGCTGGAAGTCGACAGGAATTCATCATTTATCTGATGGCTTTTTATGGATCTATATTTCTAGAAGAAGGTATGTATTCAGACACTGGAACATCTGCCACAGACAGTACTCGTGTCTTAACCAGCTGCTGGCTTAATATAGTCGGAAAATTTTGACTGAACTGAAGACTAACATCTGGAGGCGATGGACTTTGTTCACACACATGTATTCGCATACTGTAGTTGGCACTAGAGTTGCAACCACACAACCCAGCACAAGCCTGCACAGGATCCACAGATCAGGTTACCATGGTTATAGATCCATGCAGCAACTCTGTCCACCAGCCTGCATATTCTAGGATGAGTTAAAATTACCACCACACTAGTCTTTGTTCCTCCCGCTCTCATGTGCTTCAGTGCTTTTCCTAGTTTGTCCATGATACACACAAACACACATACTTTTGTTGCTTTTAACCTCTATTTTTTTTAGGTAATGGGGATTTCTATTTGTGGTTTATAAAACCTGCAGATTTCCCCTCTGTTAGTCCAATAAACTCAGTTTCAGTTCTCTCCTCTCTCGCTCCAGTTCTTTGTAGCTCTCTTGTTTTGTCTTTTGTTGTCTTATGGGTGTGTGTGTCTGTGTGTGTCTGTGTGTGTCTGTGTGTGTCTGTGTCTGTGTGTGTGTCTGTGTCTGTGTCGTCTTCTGTGTGGTCTTCTGTGTTTGCTACATGCTTCATCAGACTTCTAGTCACCCAGAGGCTGCTGGTATACTTTCTGTTACACTCCGAATCTCTCTTACACTACCATTGGAGCATCAGTGCTGCAGAGCTCTCAGGTCAATAATATGCTCTGTTTCATGTGCTGTTTGCAGTATTCATTGGCAAGTCAATGACTTATAGGGCAAAAGACTGACTTTCCAAGACTGTCACAAAGTTCAACGATAATTCCGGTGTATTTTGATCTTCATTAGCTGAATATAATGTGATTAAAAAGTGAATTCATCATTTAAATCTTTAGCAAGAACCTGAAAATAAAAAAATGAAGTTTGACCTGGATAACAATTGGTTTTACAAGAGATGGACAACTGCCTAGTTTGTGAAGTCTAATGTGGAAGCTTCAGTTAAAATCTAAAGGAGTGTTATTCTTCTAAACATGCAGGGCAGTGTACTAAATATCATTGGTGCAGGGGGGTAATATGGGTTGTTCAACTTTAAAATGTTTGGCTGGCTTAGAAGGGAAAAGCCTGACCTGTGACGCTCAGATGCATTATGCTTGAGTCCCGGTATAAAAACTTGTACAATCATGTGTTTCTTGCCAAGTGCGTTTGATTTTGGTGATAGTGCTGTATGCTTGTTGTCTATATGGAGAATGGTGACTAAAGCTTTAAAAAAATAAGACCCAAGTTACTGGAATATTTTGCATTACTCTAAAATAAATATAGGGATTTTAAGTCTGATTGGTGACACATGGCATTACATGAATTTGTTACTTCTGTTCAGGAAATTAGATTGTATCAAATTCATTTCACAACTTGTGAAAGGCTCTTAAATATTAAAGTGACCATCCCACAATCGAAAATGCAATTTTTTTCCTCTTACCTGTAATGTTATTTATTCGTCTAGGTTGTTTTAGAGAGATCAGCTATGGAGATATCTGCCTTCTCTCAAATAAAGAACCAGATGGTACTCTGCTTGTGGTGCTCCAAGTGCCAAAAATACATTTGGAAAACTCAACAGCAATGTCTCTTTCTAGAAATCATCACCTACATACTCGAGACAATCAACGGAAAGAAAATGGTTCCTTCCTGGCATTGTTCTAAAACAGGTTCTGAGGATTATCTTGAGTAACCGGGTCATGATTTCTGGAAAGAGACACTGCTGTTTGACACTCTGGACACCATGAGCACAGTGCCATCTGGTTCTATATTTGAGAGAAGGCAGACATCGTGACAGCTGGTTTCTCCAAAAAATCACACCAAAACAATCAAGCTAGATAAGTAACTTTACAGGCAAGAGGTAAAATATGTAACATAACTCTTAACTTTCCTATATAAAGATTACCTTTGCTTGCTACACCCACAGGTGGACTGGCTTAATTTCTCCTCTCACTACATGCACCCTCTATAGGTGGAATACTTACTTGCAGCACAGTTCACTACTTCTGCTTTCCTAAAGCCGGATTTCACCTGGGAATCTGAATTACAATCACCAGATCAGTTACACTACACACTAACTTTTTGCTTGTGATTGAATGCTGTCTGTCAAATTAACTTATGTCTCACCTCCCTCCTCCTCCTCCTTATCCTCGACCCTTCTGCCTCTCTCTTCTCTGCCTCCTCCCCCGTCTCTTCTTCTCTTTCCTCTCTTTCTCTTCTTTTTCTGCCTCTTCCTTTCCCTCTCTCTCTTGCCCCCTCCACACAGATGCTCCCAGCCGCCCAGCTTGAAAGGAGTGATGGGATGTGTCAACTAGGTATTACACCTATCCCAACATTTTTACACCTCAAGCAGACTGGCTGGGTGGGAAAGGATATTTTGGCATAACAAATCAAAATCATGGGGAGGGTAAAACTTCCAAGCTTGACTCAAACTGGCCATTTGTGTTTTTATGGTCAGTGATTTCAAGCTCCAAGCTATCAGGGGCCTGTTTCAGAAAGTGAGTTCATCAAACTCTTAACTTTAAACCTGAACTCTAGGTTGTCTAACCTTGAGATGGAAAACTCACTTTTCAGTTCCAGAACAGTAGTAGTATTGAGTATGTTCACTCTGATCTAAGCTTGTGTTTTGGGAATGAAGAAAAGCTATCCATCAGTGGAGCTCAGGTACTATGATTACCCATGTTAATGGGTAGATAAAGAGCAGCGCCTGCATTTTAATTCAGTGGAGTTAGAAAATATGAAGGCATGCATGCGACCTGTGAGTTTAGAGAAGAGTTGATAAGTCAACAATCAGCATAGTCCACGCATTCATCATTTAGCCTTGGATTTCTTTAATGGATGATTAAGTGCTGGAATACTACTTTATGTTACATTTGATATTTAAATTACGTGCATTTATTCAGTTGAACCTGATGGGGATATAATGCAGGCAGAAAAAACGAAGGATCAAGACTCGGGTTCAAACTGACTATACATTTTTAGATGTCTGTTTTACATTTAGAAATTGGTCTCAAGCCATTTGTATTTCAAAATGTGTGAATTTAAACATACCGTAGTTACTGACAATTTTCATTTATTTATGACGTCACACTCCTACCATCACCGTCTAGACAGCCATATAGTGAAAAGCGGGAGCAATTAAAACGGCAAACAAACATCATATTTTTTATATATAGATATTTTTATAATTTTACTGCTGTAATGCATAACCAATGTTTTTCTATCTAAAACATACAGAGTTTGTTTGGTAACTTTGTTTTGGATTATTGAAATTACCCTTAAATAATTAAATAACTTTGCATCAGAGTTCAATGGGGCTGATGAAAGTTATTGTTTTTTTTTACAAGTTCACTCTCCACTCATCTGTAAAACTGTGTATTTGGAGGCTTAGTTCAACATTTGAAGGTATTTCCTCAGTGATCCATCATCCATCATGTCCTTGTGTTTCAACACTACTTCTTGGATGAACCTGTCAGTTGACCCTGAATATCTAGTGCAGTATTGGTGTGTGTGCTGTACTTTCATTTACACTAAAACATCATGGTTCATGAACTGGTTGATTCAGCTGTCTTTATGAGCAAAGATAATACACAAGAAAGTGATGATTTTGTTAAAACACCAAAGTACTGTTATTTTGAAACGTGAAAACATCTTTTCAATTAAATCAATTCCAGAGAGTGGTGTCAGAGATGTCACCTGAGATATCATGTTTCTCTGACACCCAATACTGAATTTATTCACCATATAGCTGTGTTATGTAGAAGATATTTATTCTTTCTATGTATTGTACACCAAACAAATATTACTCCCATGAAGGGAAATGCTTCCAGTTTTGTTTCAGAGAAGAATAGATGGAGAAACACTCAATTTACTGACCGTTGACATGTTGTGTCTTTTATTGGGTTCGGCAGGTAGCTGATTGACAGCTTTACAACCTTTCTCTTACTTTTGATTCCATTACTGTCCATGAGTGACAGTGATAAACAGTGACCAGAAATTAGACAGCACCATCCCTGCTCAGATAAACTGACATCTCCCTCTCCCTACCTCGAGCACCTTTTATGCCATCTCTCAACTGTGATCATTCTCTTCCTCCTTCCTGTCAAACGTTTTCATGTTTGACTCATTTTATTTTATTTTATTATGCTTGCATAATCTTGCCTCTGTTTGCTTCTTACTCTCTTCTTGTGTCGGGCATGTCGATCACATGGATTATTAATCACAGTGTAGGAATTGTTCTCATAAAGGCAACTCATTATGTCTTGATAATTGGTTTAAAGGCTGCAACTAACATTTTTGCAGTATTTTCTCGGTTATTTGGTTAATTGTTTGGTCTATAAAATAGCAGATTTAGCTAATAATGAAAAGGCTTTAAAGTCCAAGGTCTTTAGATGGTTCATTTTGTCTGATAGTCCGAGACACCTAGATTCTCAGTTTCCTCAAGACAAAGAAATCCAGCACATCCTTTTTATTTAAGAAATTGATAATTATTTTAAAATCAAATCGGAGCTAAATCTTGACATTTGTAAATTTGTAACAGGCATGTTGATTTTTTTTCTTGGTGAATGTAGGTATACTTTGTTTTCCAGAACACGAGACGAGACACAAAAAACAAAAACAAAAAAAACAAGAGACCTTAGAAAAGTAAAGTTTCTTATGAACATGAACTAGGGTCTGTGATAAGGTCTTCACAATGAACTTGGAGAGATTAATTGCTTAATTGTTCTACTATCATGTTTATCTGTCTCTCTTTATCCAAGCAGGTGAGGCCGTCCTGGATGATGTAATCGGACTGAAGGATTCATCTGCAGTGTTCACACCAGAGCGAGACCGAGGAGGGACAGAGGAAGAGGAGAAGGAGGAGGAGCAAGACAGCGAAGACACAAGGATGGGCGTGGGGAAGAATACCACTTCCAAGTCATTGGACAGCAACAGTGAAGGAGGAAAATATGAAGAGGAGACCAAACATGGAGCAGATTTCTACCCTATTCCGGTATGCGACTGTTTAATGGCCTTGATCATTTTTTAAAATATTGACATGGTTACAAAACCAAAGAAGCATCATGAACATGTCGAAGGGAAGCTTACGTAAATAACAATTGGCAAAGTGTTTTGTCAGTAGTCAACACCCTAATTACTTCTCCACCCCATCACTCACTTTCATTGAGTACACCACAAACTGTAAACCTCATGGCCCGTTGCTACGTGCCGCTGCTTGTCGGTCTGTTCACCTCCTTTGTTTGTCCACTTAGCACCAAACCAAAGCTTTATGTGCATCAAAAGGCAAAATGGCAACTATTTAACTTACTTAATCTGCTCATACTGCATCCTGGACGCTGGATAAGAAATGGAAAATTGATTCAGTTGTTGGATTTATTTGTACTCATCTACATTACAGAAGGAAATACTGGCTCTTTTTACTTTTAATGCTTTAGCATTTAGCAGTTGAAGAGTAAGAGATTCCCCTCGGCAGTTGGTAGAGATGAAAACCGGATTAAAAATCTAGAAAACCTGCATTCACATTTCATTTGAGCTCACCAAATCAACCATATCAACATTATAAGTTGATAATGTTTGCATTTTACAACCAGCTTCCAATGCCCTCCCACTGTTCCCCATACTGGTATTAGGAACTGGTTCAGTTGAACTCAAAAGGAAGGAAATATGCAAGAGATGTTAATGACCATTTTTGTCAGCCAGTCAACAATATGTACAAACTCTGTGCATCATCCTCAATGCAAACTGTTTTACTGTATTTAAAGAGTAACTACATACCCAATTAAAAGAACAACCATCAAAATTAAAAAATATTAGGTAAAGGGTTAACAAGAAATAGCATTAACTGCAGTGAACAATGCATCTCGATCAGCATGTATTAGAAAGTTACTGTGGTTTGACAGACTACGATTCGGATGGGGGCGGGGGGCGTTGGAAGATGTCCACCCACATCTGATTAGAGGTTGTTAACATTCTTTTTTGTGTACATTTCATGTCGTGAGAAGTCCCAAATAATTGACTCTGTTATCATTTGGCTTGTAGGTTCAATAAGATTTGATATGGTAGATGGCATGTTGAGTCATTTAACAACCCATGAAATGCAGATTTTCGGTTGTTGGTAAGAAATGTCAGTGTCAACACCAGCACTGATCTATAATTTGGTGTACAGCTTTAAAGCGTGTGCGCCACCTCTGATGGCCTTTTATGAAAGAATAACGGACAACATGTGTGGTTGTGTGTGTCTAGGTGGTGGTAAATGGAGTGGGCGCTGCCAGTGGAGACCAGGATACTGAGAACACAGAGCTGATGGCCATCTACACTAAAGAAAATCAAAGAGCAGAAAAGGTAACTCGGGGAGGGGGGGGGGGTGAAGAAGTGAAACACAATTCTTATGTCAACATAATTGCTAGTTTCCTCCCACAGAAGCCTCTATTTAAGCAGACTGGCAGACTGACACACAGTCACATGGTTCAAAAAGCTTGCTCATCATAATCAGTCCAAATCACCGTGTGACTGACTTTCCTTTTCCCCTGTATAATATTAAAATTGTAATTCCTCAAGATTTATAACCCAATAAATATACCCATGGTTACCATAGAAACAACAAGTGTTGTTTAATACTACAGCAAATACTCCTTAAGCAGCTGCTGATCTATCCGTTTACAGCGCAACCAAACAAATTTGCATTTGTCAGTCAGTTATGCTTAAATCCACTATCTGATATCATGCAGCTTAGAGTTATCAACGGGCCGGGCCTCGGGCTACCTTTTTTATAAAACAGATTCATTAAAACACATTTCTTGCACGTTGTAAATTATATATTGTTTGTTGTGAATCATCGCTGTTCACGTGTGGTGAAGAGTAAGTCTGGCTGCCTGCTTCACGGGGAGGGGAAGACGCATAACTGACGCCGCTGCGTGACGTATACTCGCACCTATAGCCTGGCTGGAGAAGATGGACTTGGCTAAAAGTAAACTTGCCACAGGCGAATTCACCCTTGCTTTTCGAGGAGTGGGGAAATTGTCTGTTTCTGTCTCTCTGAATATATTTTCCCACTAGTCGAAGCGCGGTGTCTTCTTTGCAGCGGGAGCGGGTGCTGCTGACATTGACGCAGCACCTGTCTCCTGGCTCGCGTCACCTTTCCGTCTGCTGTCTGTCTGATCATGATAACAAGTAGATGAGGAAAACAATGCAAGCGCGCGGGGGGTCGGGTTTGGGCCGGGTTAGGACAGACAATTCATGCTGGTGTGTCGGGCTGCGTCGGGTTCGGGCTTAAAAACCCGCGGCCGGGTCGGGTTGTAATTTTCAGGCCCGTTGAGAACTCTAATGCAGCTGTCTTGTTGATGCATTTTTGATTAATGATTGTGTTCAGTGTTAACTTCAGTGTTAAACACATATCCTTTCCTGCGGCTGCTCCATAATAAAACCACCCTGCATTTTGCCAATTAAATGGTTTTAATGTGATGAAGTAACAGCAGGAACTATTCAGTTTGCATTAGCAGCAACTTAATACAGCTCTGATGAGGCTGTGAGAAGAGTGAACAGTCAACAGTGACGGTGTGTTAATACTCCAGCTTACAAAGCAACAGACCAATTAATTTTCAGAGGAAGCCAGCGATATGAAGGCACAAACTGAAACCCAACACTTGTTGCTGTGTAATAGGTGACGCAAAACAAAGCTTTCAACAATGACTTGGCAATAGTCAAACTATCCACGCTTGGCTGTTTTGTAATGTGAACATGGGGAGTGTTCTATGAATCGCTTGTTTTTTGAAAGGCAATCTTAGTCCAGTACAGGAGTGGTGCACTACATCAATAACAATTAAAAATTATATATACAACCTTTTTTTGTTTTATTTTGTGTGTTTTTGTTTCAGAGATGTTTGTAGTTGTCTCTTGTATCTCTTTTTTTTATATAGTTGTTGTAAAAGTTGAAAATACAACAAACAAAACTGATATTTGCTAAACATCTTAAAAAACATGGAAAGGAAATCAACCATTAATAATATCTCAAGTTTTTCAGTTGGGAAAACTCATGCTACACTATTTAACCACAAAACGGTAACAGAAACCTACTTCCACTGCAACTAACAAAGGAAATGACATGTGGAGCAGAAAGCAGTCTGGCTCATCAAACTGTGGCCATGTTTTTTCTTTTTCTTATTGTCACCATGACTGTGCATTTTTCTTTGCTGAGACCCTTATTCTGTAGGCCTCTGCTTGGACATGCTCTTCTCTTTTATGAATTGTGTTTGGGCGTGTGGCTGTTATTTTACAGTACAGACAACATTCTTTCCACCTTTTACAATACAAGGTAACCATTACAATTTTAATATATTTCTTTGTGTGTGTAGAGCTCAATGTCTGAGACGTTGGACAGCACAGACAGTTCAGACGCAAGGAGGATGGATATGATCTATACAATTGAGGACACCCCACCCTGGTATCTGTGTGTGTTCTTAGGCATGCAGGTAAATCTATACACTCTACAACACTTTGTTTTATCAGTCATCAGTATATTTTCTTTACCTGACAACTGATGGATGGTGATGTTTACACTGGAAATATGGACTAAAAAGAAACATGCGCCGACACATCTTTACTACTCAGGGTGTGTGAAATCTTTTACTGTGAATGTACTTGTCATGTCAATGTAGTATTTATTATCATTCTTTGCACAACTGGATGCTATACACAAAAATGCGATTTTACTCACAGTAGTCAGCATGTTGGTGGTTCAGTGTGATGATGTCCTCACTGTGACACAACGTGTTTGTGTCTAAAACTGGACCTTTGTCCTCGGTCATCTCCCTGTGTCTCATATTTAACCTAGGAGATCTTAAAAATCAGTGAAATAAAGGAAAGAAACTAAAAAATAAGACTTGGTGAGCACAGACAGCTGCAAAGGCTGCACCATCCTTCAAATGTGTTATTGTAGCACTCAGAAAAATACACATATCACAACTGTACAACTGGATATAAATCTGCATTAAACATTACATAATGTAGAAGATTTTCGCTTAATCCTAAAAACAGTCTGAATGCTACTTAATTGAATGGCCTGTCTGTCAGGACAGATAAGCAAAGGTTTGGGAACAGAATAGTTTCAACTTGTCTGACAACAGATGAAAAGAAACCAAGCTCAGCTGTTAAGAATAATGCTTGATTACTATATGACTTCATAATTAAAAAATTCCTACCTTCAAACACAAATATTGTCCAAGCTAAGTAATGAAAGAGTAACTTAACCACAACTGAAACTGCACATACACAGCAAGTTATAAACCATAACACTATGACATATAGATATACAAATATATGGTCATCAAACTAGCCACCTATTAAAGATGAAGTGTGAACATGTGTAGCTTGCTTGTTTCTTTGTTCAGAAAGGGTTTGCCACCGGTAAGCAGACTTCCTTTTACATTCAACCCCTCTACCCATTCCAGACCAGGTGGATTTTACACACATGGCATCGATTATGCTGATTGGCTGCTAGCTCATTTTTTTGTAGCATCTACAGTATCTAGAGTATCTAAATCCACTTTGGGAATAGTATGACTTCATACAGAAATTAATTGTAAGTCAGACTGTTAACAGTTAGTTAAAAACTATTTTGAATGCATGTCAAATCATGCCGTTTCCAGTGATGCCATCTTAAGGTTAAACGCTGTATAATTTTCAATGATCACTCAATTTCCAAAGTTGGTAAAGAAGTGTCGCAAGCAGCGAATCTGGTTTGAGATGCATAATTTATTCAAGAGTTATAGTCAGATGTAAAATTTATAAAATCAGCATTTTTGCTGTTTCTTGTTGTGTTGTCCAATAATATACCACACTTTGTGAAGAGAACTGTGGTGTGTGATGGTGATAAATCACTTGTTCCATGGCGCATGTGGTATTCTTGTGTTAAATTCATTTAAATGTTGCCTCTTGTCTATGCAGCACTACTTGACGTGTTTCAGTGGAACCATCGCTGTGCCGTTCCTCCTGGCTGAGGCCATGTGTGTCGGCTTCGATCAGTGGGCCACCAGTCAGCTCATAGGGACCATCTTCTTCTGTGTAGGGATCACCACCCTGCTACAGACTACACTGGGCTGCAGGTACAAACACACAAAAAATACTCTCTGAGTTCAAGTCCAGCTACAGACCACAACATGGCACTTCCTGGGTTACTGGCGAGGTGCCCTTGAGCAAGACACCGAACCCCCCCCCCCCCCCATAGCCTCTGAAGGCTATAGACATAGCTTATACTTACAGTTACAGTGTATACTTACAATGTGCAGCTAGTGATGGGTTAAATGCAGAGGACTCATTTCAGGTGTGTTTGCATGTAGCATGCAAATATATACTGACAAATAAAGATTCTTATTCTTAAAGATGAGGGACATATTTGATGCAGTTCCTCTTTCTCCATCCTTCCTCTTCATGTTACTTGGTGTGTGTTTTTTGCACAGATGTGAGTGGATGCTTACACGTCCTTTTTTGTCATGGTTGAGTTCCTTATTTCGTTCATGTGACTGCAGTTCATCTGTGTGACTGAGAAGTTCACTTTTATAAAAGTTGAGAAAAGAAAGTAATAAGTTACATATTTTCTGAATTCAGACACAAGAACAGAATCTGATCAGATTTCAGAAACCGAAGCTATGATGTGATGTTTGATTTAAGGCCAGAGGAATTACCAACCTGTTTTAAACACATTAATTTGAGACGAGCTATATGAATTACACTGCATATTCAATCAGTCATTAATCACACAACCATATCTTTGTTGGCAGCTGATTGAGGGAGGGAAGTTCCCTCTTTAAGCCATACATATGTGGTGCATGAGCTCGTATTTCCCCTGTTTCTCCGTAGTGTTTTTCATTCAATTACCTTAACGTACCTTAAGGGGGTTACACACATACAGAATTGATAAATCTTAAGAGATTTTTTTTATCTGTAGAGCCCCCACACATTAAGATTAAAAAATCAGCTTTGATCGTACTGTGTGTGGTGTTTCTTCCGATATTCTCAGCACAGGACACCACACACATAAAGATTGTCTGTCTCACGGCCGATCTAGAATCTAGTCCTCCTAGCCAGAAATATCGCGTGATCAAACATGATCTACAGTAACCAATGGCAACAACCCCAGCGTCACCGGGCTCTTCATAAACGTAAAAAGAGCATAGACTGTATATAAAAAAAAGAGTTAATAAACATTTTAAAACATGAAAGACATGGAAGACATAGAAGAGGGAATGAGAGCTTTTCTGACAACACACAATACTTGCATTAACCACCAGTATGACGGTTAACGTTAGTGCCGACGCTAAACCCATTAAAAACATTAAAATGGCTAATTCAAACACCCCCACAGGAAAAGTTAGATTTCACGTCTGTTTTTATTTACGTCCACTTTCGTGTTCCTCAGTCAGCTGGTTGGCTACGTTGTGTTTTACGTCACATTTCACGGAGTAGTGACGCAGGAGTCGTCGGCTTTCCCCACACACATGAAGATTTTTCATCGTAAATATTGAAGAAGTTTAACATTTACGATTGTTATTGGACAAATTGACTCTTAACACACCACAGACCACAGGATAATCGTATAGGATAATCTTATAAGACAGAAGATAATCTTCCGTGGTCAGGAAGGGGTAAAATCAGAGCAAAATCAGCCCGATTATCGTTATGTGTGTACCCCCCTTTAGTCATTTGTTTTTTGAATACGTAACGACATTTTAACTCATGTTACCGCACTGACTGCTCTCACGCATTCCTCTTCCTCTGCCCTGCCTCATTCTTTCCCACATGATTTGATCCAGTACATGTAACCTGTTGATCTCTTTGGTTATGAAACACATCTTTCATAAGAAAGGCGGTGAACTAATGATTCACCTGATTTGACTCCAAGAGTTATGTCATCCTCATTAGTCTCCAATAAAATAAAAACTGACACGAGACATTCCCAGTCACCATGGACATCTTCCTATCGTTTGGATCTGTGTTTTAATAAAGCCAGGTCATGATTATATGACAGGTTATAACATTTTCATGGAGGAGGGGCATTTCAGTGAGGTAAACGCTGATGTTCTTTCCATTTTTGTAATAAATCTAATCTTTCCATCATGCAGTGGCAGATTCTGAGTGTTTCATTATTGTTACCGGAGGGCAGCAGCCAAAGCGATTGCTGCTCCTGCATCACCTCATTCAGACAAACCCAGACAGTCACAGATACTCACTGTTCTTTTTGAGATCAACTCCAAGGCCTTGACTGATGCCTTGATGACAATGTTGTGCAAACACTGTCCTATCTACTTCTTTATTTTTCTTTTCTGACTTCAACATTCAGTGGGAAGTGCAGAAAGATTTTTGTGGAGAATAATCTGTATCTATATAACACAATTCCGATGACTCTAGTTTGGCTGGCAAATCGTTCTCTGACCTCTCTGCTTTGAGGTTTATAGTACTTTCCCAGTGTCCAAATAAGGAATAAGCAGACTCTATCTCAAATACTGTAACCCGCAAAAGCAATGGATTATTCATTCATTCATTCATTCATTCATTCATTCATTCATTTATTTATTTTTTCCATCTAGATTTATTTGTCAAGCCTTTACATTCACCACAGGAACTAGACTTAGAAGTTCAAGGATTAAGCCACAGTTTTAGTATTGGAATTTCATAAGAGGGGAGTCCAATGAGTAATCATGAGTAAAATTTGATGCAGTGTCACTTAATATCACTAGCAGAAAAAGGTCACCAGCCCAATATTGATAAATGATACTAGAAAAATTGCATCTTTTGTATATATTATTCACTGAGATTTTATAAAACATTTGTTGATGTAAAAGGCTTATTTGCTTTTTCATAGCAACAGTAGCAGCATTGTCTGATCAGGGCAGCCCCCAGAAAATTCTGAAAGGGCAATGGCTCCCAAGTTGACATTTTCTCTTTCTTGCTTTTTCTCCTTCTGTCTCCGACGCAACCAGACACGTCTGTTTTGGCTTCAATATGAATGACTTTCCTGCCACACCAACAGCCTACACTCCCTGAGGCAGTACTGAGTTGAGGTGACAGCCACTGTTTCTCTGTGGATTACTGTCTCCTGAGAAATTCCACTCAATGACAACAGAGAGGGGGAGAAGTAAAATGTCAACGGCACATACATGGCACTAAAACATGTATTTGACTAACAAGCAGATAACTAAAGACAAGTGTGATTGTGCCCAAAATGTGGAGCTGCACAAATTGGACCCTTACTGACTAATAACTCTGCTTGAATCTTTTTTTTTTTTTTCAGTCATTCAAATGGAATGAAATGGATCAAACAAAAACGTTAATTCAATCAATAAACTAGAAATCATCTTGCAATGAGATCACATCAACTGCAAGATCCATCAACATTCCAGCGCATCGACTACTCGACAGGCATTCCTACATTATTGCTTGAGTACACATTGGTCGGTACAAATTCTTCTTCGACATGGCCTTTGATCTCAGCGTAACACCTGTAAAGTTCCGTGACTGTGTCTACCATGGTCCTGACGCTACACAGTGACTAAATCTGTCCACAACACTGACGGAAAGAAAGAAATCTGTACACCTCGCAAAACACTCAAAACTGTTAGGTAGTTTCTGTTGCAATATGTGTCTCCAGACCACGTTTTGCCTTGATGATACAAATAGACTCACAAGGTTTATTTGCATATTTAGCAGATCTTTTTTTTCTGTTCGCCTACCTGGAGGTCTTGTGCATAAATTCTTCAATCTTGAGACAACCACTTACTTTTGAAGAATATCCTCATCATTAATGTTTCTTTAAATGGATTTTGGAAACAATGAGCAGCTGTGCAAAAGGTCATCGGGTTTTTTGACCAAACAACCCAATCAAGTCGGTGTGCAGGTGAAACTCAAAACAAACAGGTGTTCAACTATTGGTTTCGTTACAAGTGTTTACTTCCCCTTTTTGAATAAAATGGATATCGTACATCCTTTTGCAGGCTTATTCACAGCCTTTTATTTCTGTCCTTGACATTTTCACCAGTATGACGTCAATACAGTTGATTTATTCCGTTAATCTCAGACCAGATCGAATGATAACCTTCTGCTGTCATAACCCCTTGTTACAGTTGTTATTTTTACAGGCCAGCCATACTGTAGAGCAGGATTTGGCCATTATCTTGTTGTCGTTTAAATAAATGACTATTACGAAGCATGTTTATGAGCTTGAATTAACTTGAAGCTTTCAGTGGAAGAGGAAGAAAATTAAGGAGGGAAGGAGGGAGGGAGGGAGGTAAATATGTGCCAGCACTAACTATTCTTACTTTGCCCCATCCTGTGATTACTTGACCTTAGGTTACCAAACAAAAGACCAGGGGAATTCACCCTTCACTAGTAGAATTAGCATCAACTCCTTATCCCCCGATGGTGACTTGTAATTAAAGTGCGGGCACCCCAGTGGCTCTACAAAGATAATCCCCTTGCTTGCTGCTTAAGTTTAACACTCCCCATTGAGCATGTATGTGTTTATACTGATTCATAACATCATTTCTTAAAAGTGCTTTTCCTTTGCTTAGGTTGCCTCTGTTCCAGGCCAGTGCTTTTGCCTTTCTTGCACCAGCCAGAGCCATCCTGTCACTGGACAAATGGAAATGTAACAATACAGGTAACACCCATCTGTTTTTCTTCTGTCTGTCACTCTTAACTCATTCAATACAGCAATTGTTATAACACTATCACTGTCAACTGTGTCACAGGAAGTCCGGCAGAGAATTAAATGTGGCCCCAAATGGGACCAGCTGATTTATTTCTGTATACCCCAAGTGAATAACTAGAGCTATGATTCACGTAGTGATCTAATTAACCTCTTATATTTTTCCATGACCAGAAGTTCCAGTATTTAACAGCACAGAGCTCTTCCACACAGAGCACATCTGGCACCCCAGGATACGAGAGGTGAGACAAAGACAAATGAAAGACTTAACAGACTTAAAAGAAAGCTTGAAAAACAAATCCAGGTTGACCTGTAGGTACATTCAAACAGTACTGTACTCAAACACTAGTGTACAACTTCTGACATTTACATTTAAATCTTGCAAATAGGAACATCTTGTTCTGTGGCTTCAGGGTTTGGTCTTTAGTGACAGCAGCTGCTAATTTGTATTAACCTTTTTCCATTGACGTAAGCCAGCTGAGCAATTGTTTTTTTGTGTGACGCGTGGACAGGACTAAACGGTATCAAATTGTTGAGTCAATGGGCAAGGGGCAGCGGGAACGTGCATGTGAAAACAGGTGACAGAAGAGAACTAAAGACGGATAAAGATGAGACAAACAGAATTATCACTCAGAAGTAACAAATGGAAACTGGAACACTGGTGTTTGTGTAACCTCATCTCCATCCATGATGCAAAAAAAAGGTCTTTAGTTTTCATTTTTAATTCCAGAATTCAATTTTGTCTTGGTTGATGCTGAATAATTACTGCACAGCAAAATTTAGATGTAATTTATCAGCGCTGAGCTAAATCTGGCACATTTCTTCTCATGCAGAAGAGTAGATGCCAACAATCGCCTCATTTATAAACAGCGTAGACTGTGCTGTGAGATTAAGTGTCAGCGCTCATTTTGCCTGAAGGTTAGTGAACCTTCAGGCAAAATGAGCAATAACATTATATTTCATTAAAAAAGATATTCATTTTGAGGCACTGCTTCCTTTATAAAATGCTGCAGAAAATGAACTGGAAGTGTTCATTTAGACTTCAGTGTTTAATTAATTAATCTTGTATCCCTCTGAGCCTGCACCTGTGCTTCATGAGCTTGAGTTGTTGATTTAAAGAGGACGTAAATTAAAACTGCAGTAGTATTTGATTTGATAGTTCTGCTTCATTTGAAAAAAATGATAATAATTTATTCTCATCATGTCATTGAACCCTTTTTGTTCTCGTCTTTATAATATGTTTGTTCTGTCAGATCCAAGGGGCTATCATTGTGTCGTCCATGGTCGAGGTGTGCATTGGAGCGCTGGGTCTGCCCGGACTCCTGCTGAAATACATCGGACCTTTGACCATCACCCCCACCATTACCCTTATCGGCCTGTCTGGTTTCCAGGCTGCAGGGGAGAGGGCTGGGAAACACTGGGGCATTGCTATGCTGTAAGTATAGACTCTCGTGCAAAGAAAGGCATATTTATGTGTCAACAAAAAACCTTTTAGGGAACATAAAATGAACTTCTCTTTTGTCACTTTCTATAAACATTATGCTACTATTGATCTGCCTTAGAAACCTGTCAGCACTGATACCACTGAAACTGATTTTAAACCGCCTGACACCATTTTTCTCTGTCAACAAGGAAACTGGTATTTTTCACAGCCACATGTTTTGCACACAAAAAGCTTTAACTGTACAAATACCAAAGATCAACTCATTGGGGAAGATCCACTTCAAAGCTGTGCTATTCTTGCAGCGTGACATGAGTTCCTGCTGTGTCATGGCTGTTTACACTGCAGCTGGAGGGGAGGCCTCTTCTCTCGCTCCACAGGGACAGAGGATATGTGGCTGTAATTGCCACTGATTTGCTTCTTCTGAGCCAGTTAAGATAATTGATTGACTAACATCTCTGGGGTCCAAGTCAGACGTAGATGTGAGAAAATGGAACATGCTCATACAGAATTAGGTCTGTCACAGGAGAATGTACAGTGTAAAAAAAATAACAAGAATTAATCTGCTTGTTTCTGTCTGCAGAACAATCTTCTTGGTGCTGCTCTTCTCTCAATATGCCAGAAACGTTCACTTCCCGTTGCCAGTCTACAAAGCCAAGAAAGGCTGGACACTCTATAGGCTACAGGTCTTCAAAATGTTTCCTGTAAGTTCACAACTTCTCATAAAGGTTCACGCATACCTCTCAGCCTGCTCTCTTGAATCCTTTTTCTCAGTAAATATTCTCCTTTCTATTAATGAATTGACCTTGGTATCTTTACAACTGCACCCCTGCCTCCACCACAAACTGTGCTCCCATCTGATTCACAAATTATTCAACAGAGCTAATCTCATTCTCCCTAGAAGCTTAAGAGGTTCTTCCTTGGCGTGCTGCTATGCAGCGTGTAAATCAGTCTTTACCTGCCCTCTGCTGGTGATATATGAAATAATAAATGTTAAACAAATAAAAGTCCATATCACAATTTCAAGTACTCAGTCTGATCTTTCATATCTTCTCTTAAGGCCATTGCTCTTTTGCCTATCTAATAGGTCACTTTTAACAATAAAATTGTTGTGGACTTGATTTCAATTTGATTTTAACAGGCCAGAGAATTGGAAGCTAACAACATGGGGCAACATTTAGATGCTTATTTTCATTTAAGCTTGTTCCTTAGATATTAAAATAAGTTTGAAGTCACACACACACCCTTATTACAATGTTGTTACTTACTACAATCCACATGATAAACAACATTTCACTTTCTGTTTATTGTGAAAGTCTGACGAGTGTTTTCTTTTCTCTTGCATGTAGATCATCATGGCCATCCTGGTGTCATGGCTGCTTTGTTTAATTTTCACTGTCACTGATGTTTTCCCACCGGAAGTAGACAAGTACGGCTTCTACGCCCGCACAGACGCACGGCAAGGAATCCTCGCCGCCGCACCGTGGTTTAAAATCCCATACCCCTGTAAGTGTGTTTAGGTGGATGAGGAGCTGTTGGAAAGGATTGCTGATGCTTATGACTTCTATGTAGTCTGCCATTTGTGTGGAAAGGTTTTATTTTTAATTTGTTTTGCTGCTATTCACTCGCAGTGTTTGAGTAATAAACATTTACCTTGTGATAGCTAAAGAAATGACGTGAGTGATGTGAAGGTTTAAGATTAGATTTGATTGACCTTTATTGTAATTGCACAGTAATTACCAGTACAATGAAATTAGTCTAACCAGACATAATTAACAATAAACAGATTGTGTCATAGTTATAAACTCCAAAGTATGCAGCAGTGGTGAAATGTGACTGGGAACTTTTACTTAGGTACTGTACTCAAGTACAGTTTTGAGGTATTTTTACTTGAGAGTTTCTGTTTTTTGCTTCTTTATAGTTCCACCATACTATATTGCATATGCAGATATTGTATTTCTTACCACACTACAGTGATTTGAAAGTGAAGTTACTTTTCAGATTCAGGTAATTAACATAAAAAATAATAATAAATGTATTAACATTATAAATTAAGCCACTCAATGATATATAAAGTAATTTTAATAAGCTAAATCCTGACCAGCTGCGTCATTAAAGTGATAATGAAATCATGAAAACATCAACGATTATAATCCAACCATCTGATATGTGATTCTGCATGTGTATTTTTACACATCTGTTTTGCTACTTTTACTTAAATTTAAAGTTGGAAATACTTCTTCCACCATCGCTGAACAGCACAAATGATTGCAGCCATGATACGTCAGTAATGTAATTATGATACAATCGCAGTCAAAAGTTTGCATACACTTGTAAAGAACATGTATATCATGGCAGACTTCAGTTCCAAGAATTTCTACAGCTCTCATTTTTCTGAGGTGGAACAAGTAGAACACATTCTACTATGTCACAAAAAAGTTTTTTTGCTTCAAATCTGAATTTATTTAGTTTATATAAACTTTTGACTGCGCCTGTGTGTCCAGCATAGTCAGACTCACTCCAAAGTAAATAATACTTATTGGTTCCCATCTATGTTGAATGAAGCATAATGTATAGATAGTTAAGGGAGATAGCCCTGCTAATGGTGATGAGTCAGAAAGTTTCATTTTCAAGATATTTTCTGCATTCTTACCTCTACAGTCCAGTGGGGAGTTCCGACTGTTACAGCCGCCGGTGTGATCGGCATGATGAGCGCGGTGGTGGCCAGCATCATCGAATCGATTGGAGATTACTACGCCTGTGCACGTCTCTCTTATGCTCCTCCACCTCCAATCCATGCAATCAATAGGTAGCTATTGATTGCATAAGTTTATCATATTTTTCCTCATTAGCTAATATTTCAGTTTGTTGGTGAATAGTGCACGAGCAATTTACAGTCCAGAAGATATCATAATTATGTTGTTTTTTTCTGCTGTGTAGGGGGATATTTGTGGAGGGTATTTCTTGTGTGCTGGACGGTCTTTTCGGAACAGGAAATGGCTCTACTTCCTCCAGTCCAAATATTGGCGTCCTGGGAATCACAAAGGTAACATACACCTGTGCTCATATGGGTTTATTTCCATAACCTACCAGTTTTAGTTACTGTTTATCATTACAACAAGCCTCTTGGTTTCCTTCTGTCTCTGCATATTCCCATTTAGTTACTGTATTTAGTTTACCATGATAGTTTCTCTTCCACCACAGCTAGCTGCACAGATGAATGACTGGCCTCCCTTTTGCTCTGCCTGATCTCTGATTTGTCTTTCAGGTGGGCAGCAGACGTGTGATTCAGTATGGAGCTGCCATGATGCTGCTGCTGGGACTTGTGGGTAAATTCAGCGCCCTGTTTGCCTCTCTACCTGACCCCGTCCTGGGAGCTCTGCTCTGCACTCTGTTTGGTATGATCACAGCAGTGGGACTGTCCAACTTGCAGTTTGTTGACCTCAACTCCTCCAGGAACCTCTTCGTTTTGGGTTTCTCCATCTTCTTTGGTCTGATGCTGCCGAGCTACCTCAAACAGAACCCGCTGGTCACAGGTGAGTGGTGGGGAGAGATCCGTGCAAACTAAGGCTGGGGTATATTGGTTGGAATCAACATTAAGATTAAGATATTTGTGTTTCTTCTAGCAGCTGCAACTTCCTGTGGACAGTATTTACACTTGTCCTTTTTACGACTTTCAAATTTTTTCTGTACCAACTCTTTCTTATCTGCGCCTCCAGCAGCTATTCTGTCTAACTTTTGAAACATTTTCTCTGTTGAAGTTGAATACTCACTTATAAACATTGCTTAAAACTAGGCGGACTAAAAACGAACTAAAAAATTGACTTTTTAAAGTTATGAATTATGAATAAACGCCCTCAAAGCATGCAAGTACACACACTGACTAGTTGCTTTGCGTTATTAGTTGTTGACAACCTCTCTGAGGGAATTCATACAATGATTGATTGTACTGATATAACCAAAATTAGGTCAAGTAGAGAATTAAAAATTTAGTTTTAGTTTTTTGTTGTTGTTGTTGTCCTAGCCCCAATAAAAGCTTACGACAGCATATTTTAGTTGGATACCAAGTCCTTGTTTCTTTATCTTTCTCAGGTATCATTGAAGTTGACCAGGTGTTGAACGTTCTCCTCACCACTGCCATGTTTGTCGGAGGCTCTGTTGCCTTCATCTTGGACAATACTATCCCGGGTAAGGCATTTCATTTCTTTCATTCTAGCTCTAACACTTGCCATACTAAAAATACATTTTGTTATCATTTCATGGCTGTATGATAATGCCAGTAAAGTGATGTAGTTGTGAATACACAACACATTTTTAAGGAGGACAATCGTAAGGATAGGATCATCTCAAGACTGCAAGACTTGGCTGGGAGAGGGATGTCTGAGCTTAACTTGCTGGACCCAGATAAGCAACATAGGATCAAAAGATAAATTATATTATAGGATGGAGTTTCCCTTTATGCATCTATGACTTCTCTTTATCTTCAAACGGTTTATAAGATTGTAGTAAAAATATGAAAACTCATCAGTACATTCTGTTTATCTCTCCTTTGTTTCCCCTCAGGCTCCCCAGAAGAACGAGGCATCAAGAGGCTGAAACGTGGTGCTGGACTCAGTGCAGCAGAACTGGAAGGGATGAGGTCTTATGATCTGCCATTTGGAATGGACATCATCCGCAGATACCCCATCTTCAAGTACATCCCCATTAGCCCCACCTTCACAGGCTACCAGTGGGGGAGGCTACGTGACACCTGCCGGAGAAGGATGGGACCTGGGGATGTTGTGAAGGGAGGAGGAATCGGAGGGGAGGGAGGAGTGGCAGCGGGGGAGAGTCGGGTATAGCCAACGGGCTGGTGCTAAAGAAATCATAAATGTTGCCGAATTTGGGGAGCAAGGGATGGTACCCTAAGGTAAAAGGATGGGAGAGTGGAGGACCGAAGCAGTGCAGGATTCGGGATTGTGTGGAAGAAAATGTGATGCACCAACCGCCCCGTCTGTATGTGTTTTCTTTAGCTCGTGTCAGTCTTTTCCCACTTCCCACTATGCTATTTTGAGCATGCTATAGCAAGTCACAGCATGCTATAAAAGATGTCACCATGCAGAGGGTAGTTGGTGTGTGCGCATGTGTGTACTATACGCAGCAAGAAATGACAGGTTTGTGCATTAATTTAGCTGCACTTTAATCCAGATGGAGACAGATGGACGCCAAACAATGATTTACTGCTAACTTTTACTGCCCCTGTCATTTTGTGAAACGTTCTACTAAAAAGCACAGTAGATTTTATTATGTCAATTGAGGATTATGCAAAATTTCTGCGTTTTAATCATTCACCTCTGTCGTTATGCAACCACATTAGAGATACATGTTACATGCACATGCTCACACACCAACAGCCTTACCTAAACTTAGCTTGAGCGCTACAATGCATGTCACGGTCATGCAAATTGATGGAAGTGGTTTGTCAGGTGCCCTCAGCCATGCAAAGTGATTGTGAAATTTATTTTTGCACTATCTGCCTCCTGAGTTCACAACCGGACTGTCACTCCACAACTCACATCCCCATTTCTTCAGTAAAACAGCACATCACATCCACTTTCTTCATGCTTAACAACCTCACACCTTGCTTTTTTTATGTGATAATATTCACAAGATCTCCACTATAAAATACCAGTTTACGACACCTTACTGTCAGTATTATGCAGTAGTCACTAACGAGACCAAAACTCTACTTGTCCTGAACACACCTTTGACTCATTTGGCTGTCAAATGGGACAGTACATTTTTGCAAGATATTTATTTCTATTTGATAACCTCTAACCTCCTAACACATAAAGGCATTTACACGATGAAAACAAGCTTTTAATGATTCCTCTGCTGCCGTGATAACAGCAGTGCATTTGTAAAAGCTGCATTAATGGCACACAGTAATACAGTGGCCTTTTTAGAAACACTTTGAAACCTTGTTTACAGAAATACGAAGCTTAAAACAAGATGATTGAGAACAGGAAAATTAACTGACCTCTCTGATCTTCTGTGTGGCTATTGCCTCAAAAAGGCTGCACCATAAAATAAAACACCCCTGCCACCATCCGAACCCCCTTGGTCAGCCCTTGCATAATTATAATAAGGAAAAAAAATGTTGGTTTTGTTTAAATATGAAGTTTTTAAGTGTAACGAGGGCTTTTGTTCTCTGGACGGACCCACAGATGATGCAGTGTGTGTGTGTTTTTTGCAACAGCCAATTATAATGGTCACTGATGTCAATAACGTCCTCACCTATTTAATGGTGTTGATGACTTTCCCTTACATTCCTCCTCCTCCTCCCATCCTCAGTCATCCGTATGCCTCCCACTCTCAACCCGCTTCAGTTTGTCCACTGCTGATAACATTTTTTTTTTTCTGTTCACGACTGTTGTATTTCAACAGAGATAAGAATACCACAGAAGAATTTACAACATTATAATCTTTGTAAATGTAGAAATTAAAAGCATCACAATGATAAAATAACAGCAAAAAAATTCTAGTAAATACTTCGCCCAACTAAGATATTTACCAAACCAAAATGTTAATCTTTATCGTTATTTCCTCTTTTGTTATGTTACCGTAACCAAATTGTTTTTATTTAAGCATTGGCAGTTGTCACTATCAAGACAGAAATCAAAATTAGTTTGAAATTGCATCCCAATTTTTCTCTCCTTTTTTAATCTTTTTTTTGCTCAAGTTATTTATTTATTTATGAGAAGAGAGTTAATGTTTAATGATAACCTAAAGCAGGTTTATGTGTCTGTTGCACAATATTAAAACATATATTTATTAGTTTACTTGTTCACGCCCAGTAAAGATTGTTGTGATGGTGAACGACCTCTGCTCTCAGCCCCAGCTACAGTTGGTGCTTTTAGAAACTCACCTGGGGACAGCAGCTTTTTGAAAGAAAGCATTCCATTTATATGATGTTATTTTTAAAAAGAAAAGAAAAACACTTTTTGTTGAACTGGACAATTGAGTCAGATTTCAGTGTGAGGGCCTTTTTACTACAAGTACTGTTTGCACATGTAATGGTGCCAAGAACATCGGGGTCAGAGTGAGTAATCTTCACTAACATGAAACCCTAAGAGTTAGAATGTTTATCCAGATTTATAGAGAAATATGAACATTTTGGTTTGATGACAGAAAGATAAGTGTCTTTGTGACAGAATATTTTTGGGCCTGAATCTATGATACCCTGGTTAGCTATAGCCCCATTTATGACCTCAGCGCTATGTATGATACACTTGCAACTCAGTCAGTGTTCCCAACACAAACATTTGTGGAAAAAAAAGCTAAAATAGATTTGGCTAGGGTTTTTTTTTCACTGACAAGAACTGGTCGGTCATATCACTAGACCTTAGCGATATGACCGACATGGGGGGGAAAAAAAGAGTGCTGAAGTCACAAAAGAGGCTAGCTTGCAACAACTGATGTGTGCAGAAACTGTAATTCTAAAACCTCATCTACCTTTTGGCTGTGCTCAGGACCGGCATCTGGATAGCCACAGATGTGGCAGTGTTATTAGATGGTTGGTAAAATTTGCTGTGTGGTATTGGCACACCAGCGGATGTCTCTGGCTTTCTTGCCCATGCTGCGTGACACTGCTCCAGGAACAGGTGATAATCAAGTAGAGGTCAGGGAGCAGTCACCTCTCTCTTGGAGCGGGAGTGAGTGGAGGGTGGTCGGACAGTTTTTGGCACTCCTCAGCAGTTGGCCTGCACACGTAATAATCACATGCACAAAATGTGACCTTGTTTTCTTTGTCATTTAATGTTCATGCAACCAGCATTTACTTCTCCCATCACACCCTCTCTTAACTCTCCATGAACTCTCTTTAACCCACCCCCAGTCCTGCAGTGAAAATATATTGGTGTCCTCTCATGTTTAGTGTACCTGGTTTTCTCCATGGGAATTCTTACTGTTGATGTTTCAGAATGCAGGAGAAGACACTGGCTGGCCACCTTTTTATTAAGAGCCTTGGTCATTGGCAGCTGAATGAACCTGCCTTATTAAAGATATCTGATGTTCATTTTGCTGCTGTGTCTAAAGGCAGCTTATTCTTGTTTTAACCTTCAACCCTCCAGTTTATTGAACATTCTGTCTCATTTTTAGGATCTAATACACATGTGTATGTGTTTCTCACACAGCTGTTACAAAATAAGTTGAGTTACAGTATAAACTCCTTGGATTTCAATCCTAAACTCTCTACCTTGATGGCTGTCTGGTTTGAATTACATGCAAGTCAGTTTAAGCAACAAATAGCTCTTAGGAAGGTGGCCATAAGGTGTGTAATACAAAGACATCAATCCCTTTCAGTTATTTTGAAGGGGCTGCTACCTGAAGAATTTACTTTTGTGTATTAAGTGTTTTATGTTTTTCAGTGGTTTTGTTTTTTATACATTATTTTCATGTTTTTGCAAGCAAATATTTGTAAGAAACAAATCATAACTTTTAATCTTAAATCATGCTGGAAAGCGCACCATTTTCTTGTACTTTTTATTTAAAAAGTAAATACATTTTGATCCTATTTTGAATCTGTGGTTGGGTGAAATCTTTTTTCTTTGTTTGTTAGGATCTTTTGCATATTGTATTTTTTTACTCTAACATTGCTTTCTGTCCATGTTAACACATTACCAGTATAAATGAAAGAACAAGCTGAGAAACTTTAAATAGATGTGAAAACAAAACAAAAAAAAATGTATATTTAATGGAGTAAAGTTTGCTAAACGTCCTGGAAGAGAAATTGTGTAAACTAATTGTAGCACCAAAATGTTTTATTCTCTGTTCCTAAAACTATTTAATAAGACGTTACAGAATGAATGCAGTCTTTTGTCTTTATTGGTCATAACTGTGGTTGTGACAATAAAAATGAAATATGTAGTCAGTCCCCATTCATTTAACTATGGCACAAAAATAATGGGTTGCCCAAATATTGATGTTGACCTACAGAATGATCTAAACACTGTGACATGGTCCTATTTGATCACTGCTTTTGAAAATACAAGAGGCCTGTGTAACCATGGTAGAAGAATATTCATGATCAAAAGATCTTACATTTCTAATCAGGTCACAGGACACAAGGTAACACTTTTGAAGGCATGTTGTTGTCTGGAGATCCCTATCCACTATCTGTTGAGACTACAGGTGGGTAGATGTAACCAAACCAATATTTTTAGATAAATTGTGGGTATGTATAAGCCAAGGAGGTACACTAATATACAAAAACTATTGTTACCTAAAGATATGGGTTAAAATTAAGACAACAAACCCGGTGACGTGGCAACCAGGTTCCCCTTTCTTACATGGTCCCAACTGATTTGTGGTAATATATATAATTAATATTTCTGTTTGGGAATATGCACAGCCAAATAGGGTCCATGTGAAATGTTTTACTTCAACTTATCTTCCACACAATGCACAGAAGGTAATTGGGGATATTAGGGGCCCTGTGGCTCATCTTTGCCAGTCTGCACTATACTACAAACTACACCGTAAAACACTGTTTTCATCAACTGTTTACAGTGAATACTTGAATTTCCACTGGTCAAATGCTGCAAGGTATCTGCTAAATAATGACATTTAAGTGTTAAAATTGTTCACCACAAAAATTAAATTTCAGTTATTCATCTAAGTTTTGATGTACTCCACCCCATGCTGATGGAAAGCTGGTTGAAGTTTTGTGGCTCACATATAATTTCTGGGAGTGAGTAGATAATGGTCTGAATTTCTCATTTTTGGGTGAACTTTTCTTTATTTAATCTGCCTGGCTACATTTAAACAAGTAGTAAACAACTCCAACTGATGTTGATGAACTCAAATTACTTGTTCATCCAACCAAATAATAAAATATTTACTTAACCATCATATAAGAGCAGCTAATCCTCAATTTTGAAAAGCTGGAAACAGCAGATATTTGGCAATTCGTGCTTTAAAAAAGTGAATCCGTCACTAAATAGAGTAATTTTCCTTGCACCACTAAACTTGCAGCTCTATTAAGTATGTCTGTATGCTTATACTCTTGTTTGCCACTCTATTATTTGAAAACAACCCAATTACTGCAGCAAAACTTAAACATCTTGCTTATCACTTTTATCTCATTATATAAATCCCATTAGCATCAGAAAAATAAAATAAAAATGCTGAATAGCAAGTTTACACTAACTTGCCAAAATAATGATTTTTCATTCAAACTCATCAAATAAATTAGAATTTTCCAGCCATACTTATGACCCAATAATTCGACTTTTAGTCTATAATTAAGCTTACTATCACCCGTTTTGTACGGCGTTGACAGAGTTTGACACGGGACGTTTAAAAGTCAAATGTAGGCCACTTTTTGTTCTGATTTAAGACCTCAAACTAGAAGTGGGTCCCCGGTGAATAGTGATGACCTGGGGCTTCACGGTGTGCGCATGTTCGGCTCTGCCATTGTTTTCGTGTTTTCATTCATCTCCGCACGCAGCGCGAACAAAGGGGCGTCGGGGTCGCCGTCTGATTGGCTCCCGGCCGGGGCCCCCCTGACGCTGCTGTGCCGCGAGCTCCGCCACAACAGATGGATCGCTCGCGCTCTCCTCCTCCCTCCACCACCGCCTCCTGGATGCACGAGCCCCAGTGATTGTTCCAACGGCAGGAGAGCGAGCGAGTTGACCGAGGAGTTTAAACCTTTTTTTTGAACGGAAAATCGAGCCGCCGTTGACGGGAAGAAAAAGAGAAGGAGGAGAACCGGAGAGCCTGCGTCCCCGGGTTTGGTGAGCCGAAATAGGATCTCCAAAAGTGGGCAGGAATCAGACAGAGGCGTCCATGTAGCTAAGTAGGCTGATCATGATGATGTCTGTGGGTTGATGTGGCGATATGGACTGGGTGTAGTTGGATGATGCGTGATTTGTTCGTACAAATGGATGACTTGGAATGACAGCACAACAATTGAAACGGCAACATTTATAGCGTTTAAAAAAAAAAAAATCACAGGCGACACTCATGCTGTCAAATAATCTCGAATATCAGGCATGTGTGTCGTGTTTAATTCACATGCAGTGATAGTGGGTATGCTCCATGATGGTCCAGCCTAAATCCAGAGCAGACATTCCCTCTGTTACATTTGGTCTCTACCAGGGAGTGTGCATAGCTGTGTATTAGTAAAAACAGATTACATAACAAGCGAAAGATAGTTAAGATTCCTCTCAGCACACATAAGCCTGGCTAGACAGAGGCAGCGCTTCAGGACAGAGAGCCTGTGTCAAAGAAGTGGCTTAGTTGTAGCGTGTAATGCACACTTCAGTATGGTTAGCTAGAAGTACTGCTGTTTAATGCAACATCCCTGCTGTAAGTTTTAGCCCAATGAGGCTTATAATGTTTTCATTCAGCAGAGATTTTCATTCTATAAGCACATATATAATCTAACAGCAGGGCATGCCTCCAAAGTGACAAAGTAAAATTGAATTAAGTTGAATGCAACATCCCTAAATCATTAACAGGCCATTAAAGGTAGGGTTCTTTACAGGGATGTAGTCCTAGATTGCGTTAAAGAAAAAGTTAACCCCCCTAAAATGAGAATTCATTGACTATGTTAGCCCCCATGCTGATGGAAAGTCAGGTGAAGGTTAGCGGTCCACAACACACAAGCAACTGAAATAGTTTGGGACTTGTTAGAAAATGTTAATAGAAAAAAATCAAAATAAAAGGCTCCATTAAGATTGTCCAGTATAATCCAAGTCTTCGGAAGCCACCAGATCCCACATGTATTTTAACATGCACCCATTTCAGATGCAGTGTTTCACTTTTAGCTCTGCAGCTACAGTGAGATTTCTTCTTAAAAGCAACTCTGAGCATCCAGAGCCTTGGATAACTCCAGACGAGTTGTATTTTTGTTGTTTTTTAAATTTTAAAACTAATACCCATCTACTTACTTTACTTGCTTAGGAAAATGCAGCAACTGTTTTTTGTGGACTATAAAACTTTGCCTGACTTTCCATCGACATGGGGGTGAGTGGATGATGACTTAATTTTCATTTCTGGGTGACCTTACCCTTTAATTTTCAGGGAGGTGGACCTGATAAACTAGCAATGGAGCATACTCCTCATCTATAATAAAGTTCCCAGTCAACTAACAATTATTCCGCTTACCAGTTATTTTCTCAGTTAACCACTGGGTCAGTAACAGTTCCCGGAGCTCTTGGTGACATCTTAAAATGTCTTGTTCTGTTCGACCAAAACCCCCAAAATATTCAGGTTGCCACAATAGAAGAAAACCAGAAAACATTCATATTTATAACTGAGTGCTGCTATTGCACGAAAACGACTTGAATGATTAACTGAATGTCAAAGTATTTGCAGATAAATGAATTGCAGATCAACTAATCTTTTCAGCTCTGCAGTCGACAAAGGAGCAGGGATAGTTTCAGCTTCATCAGAAGAATCTGGGAGCCATATGTAGTTTGAAATCGAGCCTTGCAACCTTTTTTTGATAACCCCAGTAGGCCTTACACAGAGCAAAAGAGACGAACACACACTATTTTTGGCTCCGTGTTGTGTGCTAGTTGCTGGAGCTCAGATGTTTTTGGTGTTGCTATGACAATGGTGACAATAGTGAGGCAGAGCATTAGTAATGTGGAGGCTGAAGGGAGGGGTGGTGGTAAGTTCGAAAGCGAGCAAGAGGACATTTGGACCCATTCAACGTCCATTTCAGCAGAAGACTTTGACAGAGGAGGTCCAGATGCAACGGGGCAATGGGGCAGAAAAACAAGCGTGCATGTGTGTGTCAATGATAGAGAGAGAGTCAATGATAGAGAGAGAGTGGGGGTAGTAAAGTCAGGAAGTTGTGGTCATGAGTTTTAATAGCATAGTCGATCGCTCGAGTCTTTCACAAGGGAACGTTGGGGAGACGGAGGAGAAAGCTGAATGGGAAAAACAGGCAGACAGCAGCGAAGGAAAGATTTTCCAAATCAGAAAAATTGGACGGATGCTAATAAATTGAGCTGCAGCGGTATGATACAACTGAGCAGATGACCGAGGATTGGCTGATGTTGTAATGAGGCAGACGGGAATTCAGAGAGTCGATACAGTCTACATTTGGACTGGGTCAGCTGTGGGTCAGTCTGGCTGCATTTATATCCCACTGTTGGCTTCAAAACAAAAATGTAGATGGCTTTCTGCAGCCCAAGATAAGCTTTAACTTTATTCCTCCTGATGGAAATTGTTCAGCAGTTTCAGTACAAAATAGGAAAGAGAGGAAATATAAAATGTGCATTAATGTCATACAGATCATGTCACAGAGGTCCTCTTGTTATAACATACATGCATCTGTCACTGGTACTTAACTGTGTTGATTTAACATACTACAAAGTGTTTTTAACTGGTTGTGAAACAGTCTTAATTTAATGCTGTCCTACATTAGCAAACCGTCATCAAAAAGAGTGTCTATTTCTGTCCAATTAAAATAGTCCAGTAGTTTGGATTCATGACATTAAATTAATAAGTCATAACATAAAAACTTAATTCATGGAAAAGTGCTGAGGAGGAATTGATGAGTCTCACTGAGGAGAGAGCTTGCTCAGTAGTCTGGTGGTCCAGCACAAAAATTAAGTTGTCTTTGTTTCACAATTGTCATCTTTCGTCCTCAGAGTCTGTCAGAATCAACTGATAAACAAGTTCCTTGTTGTAGCTTTAAATGTGAAGTTACATATAGGCTGACCAGTACTGGATTTTAAAGGCTGATGCCCATGATAGGGAGTAAATAAATTCTGATATCAGTATATCGGCCGTGTTCCTATACTCACAGAAAGACAGCAAGTCTTTTTTCTAAAAGCCTTTCACCAACAGCAAACACTTAACAGGGCACACATTTATCACAAGAGTCAGTGATGCTCCAGCAGCAGCTTTAAAGGTTAAATGTCTGATTCAATCTTTATTTCGGGAGGTAACATCAGGGAGTAATCAATTTTGTTATCAGATGGCAATTTAGAGACTTAAAGTTCATGTTGGCCATGTGACTTGCCAGACAATTACAACATTGTCTTGCTCTGACAGCTGGCTGCATGTCTGTCTCAGACCGCTGGCATCACCCGATATTGAGTCCACGAGCACAGCCGCCCTTGACCAAGACTGCGCTATTAAAGCCTGATGATTTCCATTGTGTAGGTGAATGATTAGCTTTAGAGCGCTTGACATGGCTAATATAGGTGCTGAAATATTGATAGACCTTGGCAGGGGTCTGGGCTGATTGGTGTTTAATATTTAATTTGTGCACAATAACGGAACACATTTTATTTCAGAGATTGACAGCCTCAGGTTGTTTATCAGCATTGTGTGCTTAAAGCTGCTACGTTACTCCGCTTGTCAAGTATAGATAACTTTGTTTACAAAGTGTTTAGATACGTGTCCAAACTGAGTGTTTGGATCAGGGAAGATGATAAAACAGAAGGCAGTTTATGTGTGGGTCTTATCAGTGAGCCAACCCGTGCTCTCTGTTTGGGTGTGCATGATAATTCATCTGTGCCTTTTGAATTGAGGAAGTTTTAGGCTGTGTAAAGGCTAGTGTCAGTTTCCTGTGTGACTGAGTGAGTAAAGGAGGAAGTGATTTAACGGAAGGGGAGCACTTCCTTTAAACGCCCCCACTCTTCCTCGTGTGTTTGCTTGTCACACTCACTAGAAAAGACCCTGAAGAGGCTGACACCTGAGTTATAAATCTGCCGATACCTGAGGACAACTTCGGTCTACCTGCCTAACTTTTCGCTCTCTCTCTCTCTTCACATCTGCAACATCGTCTTTCTGGTGACTCAACAACACCAACCAGTCTTCACCACAGTAAGATCACTTATTGACATTGGTTCCTTAATGTTGCGTCATTATACGCATACTCAAGTTTCCAAAGTCTGCTAATTTATTTAAAATTCCACTTAACAATGACTGGAAACCAATGGTTCTCTTGAAGTGTGGAAACAAATATATACGTTTTTTCTTCCTTCTGGATTCCCATAGCTAACCTTTGAGCAAAAACAAAAAATGTCATGGTACATGAAAATTTAGTAGTATTCACCATTTGGGGGCCATAAATGTGTTTACAAAATGTATGGCAATCCATTTTCGATGGTTCAGTCTGGACTAAAGAGATGGACAGACCGACTTTGCCACCCATAGAGCCACACCACTAGTGTAGCTAAAAATCTGAAAATGCAAAGCCTAAATTTTAAACATTTGAGCTAAACTTCACACATTGGTAATGTCCTTTAAAACAGTCTTTGTTTGTGTGTCAAGGCATGAAATGCAGAGAAAGCGAAAAAACAAGATTAATTCCAGTCATCCAGGGGAGTAAAATGTCTATGTTAAGAGAGTTTGAGATGAATCCTCTTGGATGACTCGTGAAATGTCTTCACCTTTAAGCCAAGTGGATTTCATTTTGGGGACAGAGAAATTGCATGTATTGTATGTAAAGACACAAAAATGGCACATAATTGCACATAATAAGTGCTGCCAGTAGCTTGCTCAGAGATAAATGTTTAAGCAGCTGACATGATTTGGCTCTGCGGGTGGCCCATGTGTCCCGCACCTGTTCATCTCCTTCCGGAGGCTTCTGTCGTTCCTCTGCTGCAGACACACAAAGACTAACAAACATGCTCATTCAGCAAAGAGGGAAGCAGAAATCTATGAGGTGATGGCAGAGAGCCATTTGAAACAGCTGTATGTGTTCATACGTGTGTGTGCTTTTGAGTGTTTATGTGTCAGAGAGAGGCAAAGACATGAGGAGAGAATTATTGTGGTGACAGTGGGAAAAAAATATTATAGGCAAGATGAGGAAAAGAATGTGGAGAGCAGCAGTTTTACTCCATCACGTACCAAACGCTTTGGTTGTGTACTGAGACTTACTGTAGCAGTGGTTTAACAGTCAGCTATGATTTGATCTGTCTCTTTAAGGAAATACATTGACAGGAAAGTAGATATGATCTCCTGTTATTGTTTACTTTCTGAAGCTTAACCTCCTCCTCCTCTTCCTGCAATCACTTTCCTCGCCCCCGGGCTGCCTTCTTTCGTGTCTGTAGCTCGCTGCCGGTCATGAGGAGTCATGAGACTCAATCAGATGCATAAAAATGATTCACTCTCTGTTGCTTCTTTGTCTCTCAGCTCCTCTCATGCTGACTGAGAATGGATAACGCACAGTGTGGGGTTCAGATCGGAGAGAACAAGTTCATCAGCAAGTAAGGATTAAATGCCACGCATGTCTCTACATGGACACACATACACAAACTCCTGTATATGCATATGAAATAGTTGATCATGTTTTAGTAAGATTTTGCACTCTTGTCAAACAGTCTGACTTGTGAAATAAAATATATTTACACCTTTTTACCCCTTGGCATGACTTTGGTCTAAATAATGCGCAAAATAGGGATTGTATAGGTTTCAGACTTTTTCACTGTATTTTAGTGGTGTCACGATATACCAATATTGATGATAACCCTGTTATTTAATAAATAAATATGGATATCCTATTAAGCACATATGATAATATTGTGTAAATAATCCAGTGCCTCTACATCATTTCAGTTTTTTTTCCATTCTTACTTTGTTATAGTAAGTGGGGGTAATGCACCTTAATGCTAGTTGCTACCACCATAAAAAGGGGGATAAAAGAACACATGCAGTATTTAGCTAGCTGCTATCACTGTGTGCAGCTGCTACTGCTTCAAAAAATCATGTCGGAGGAGATGACCGATAAGAGAAAGTTACTCGACCTTAAGTGCAGGTGGATATCGCGGTAATAATGTTATGTGAATTATTTTGACCACGATAAATGTGTAGTAAAAAATCTGAAATTGTTACGGCTCTTGAATATTTACAGATTTATTAATTATTTGATTTATAAAAGAAAACCTCCCCTTCCAAAGACCCTCTAACAATTGAAATGGAAGAAACCTCAGCAAGAGAAACAGGGGGAGGATCTCTCTCTCAGGACAAACAAACAGGCAGTAGATGCTGTGTGCACAGAGTAGACTAGCATTCTAAAATTACAGTGTGGATAATCAGGACAACAAAATTATAGATAAACATATACAGTATGAAGAATGGATTTTGGATTTCGTTAAAAGAAACCTCAGCTCGCAACCTCCTCTCAACCATGGAGACCTGGAGAGAGGACAGGCTACACAAACTAACGAGCGCCAAAGCTCAAACACAGCATTTAAACAGAGAGGAGAAAAGACACCAACACACAGAGGGAGAGAGAGAGAATCAAGGACAGCATGCACAGACTCTTCATTAACAATTCATCCCCTTCAAACAGCCAGAAACGTCAGGATTCTGTAAGCATTTTGTTAAAATGAAGGTCAAAAACATGAAGTGAAATTCATCCTCAACTTCACCAAGATTACAAAAAGCCTCTCAGGAATGCCAGCCTATATCAGTTTAAAGGGAGATGGTACCAGTTTGTGATTGAGCCTATAAGGACCTTCTCATGCAGGTGTTATAGACTGATTTCCTACCATAATTGCTGTTAGTACAGCATAAAAACTTGTAGAAGCGTAAGAATTGCTAGTTTTATGTTATGTAACGTAGCGTAAAATGCAATAAAATCATGGTTTCTGTTATTTTTTTGGTTGAGAGAAGGGGCCGCTATGAAAACACACACATAGTGGTGTGTTCAGTTGCTTGTTGTTTGCTCCAGCATCCAAAATGTATGAGTTGGCTGCCAGAAAAAGTGGCGCATTCTCAAGCTTGACACAGAACACCAACAAGAGGCAAACACAGACAGGCTGTGTTTAACTTAGCTTTCAGTTTATCTGCTTTTACAGCGCTTGTACTTTAGCACCCAAAACTTTTACTGATCACTAGATGATTGTTTTGGATGGATAAACTTCCCATTTTTGATAACATCTACCTCATGTTACTATGGAGTTGAAATGCACTTATTTTTGTCAGTTTGGACAAAAGCATCTAAAAAAATAAATGCAATGGGGTGTCGTGATTGTTCTATAATTTCTGTTGTCCAATGCAACAATTTCAAATAAGATGGAATTAAAATCCAACAACATAAGTTATTGTTGTTTTCCTTTCAAGACTTTGGTGTCATTTGGCTGTATGCACAACAGCAAAACAGAGCCTGTGCTCTTATGCAAAATTGTGATATATTGAGTCCACTAACATTGCATGTCGCGTGACTGTTCAGAACTGAATTTATAAGAAAATCTAACATAATCAAATTCAGATTTAGATCACTTTAGATATTTTTTATTTACACAAGAATTATTTTTATTTGACCTATTTTACAGTCAATGTTGTGACATTGTTACTGTGATGATTGATTCATTCTATTTTTATTATAGCCTTTATTTTTATGTTTTTGCAAGAGAGAACTGAGTAAAAACATCAGCGGGTTGCTCCTTTAAACAGAATTACCTCATCTCTGTCTCCAGGGTAACAGTCCTCTCACATCTCAAGACGTACAACCTCTACTATGAAGGACAGAATCTGCAGCTCAGACACAGAGAGGTGGGTATTTATGTATATGTGTGTGTTTAAACTTTTTTTATGTTTTATCCTCCTCTCCAACGGAGGCGTCTGAATACCTCCCCGAACACTGTCTGTCTGTCTTCCTGTCGCCCTTTTTGCTTTTTCTCTCAGTTATTTGCAATCCAATATACCCTCCCCATTATACGGTGTATCCCAAAGGGGTAATTACTGTCCAGTGTGTGTATTTATGAGTGTATGTGTGCTTCCCGTCCAACAGGAAGAGGGGGAGTTGATCTTTGAGGGCTTGCTCAATATCTTCTGGGGCCTGCGGCGACCAATCAGGCTTCAGATGCAGGATGACCACGAGCGAATCCGACCACCCCCCTCCTCCACGTCCTGGCACTCGGGTTGCAATCTGGACAGTCAAGGGTAAGAGGTCCAGACAGATAAAGTTACACCTCGCTGACCGGAAATGGTGATACACAGCAGGTCACCAGGGGGCAGATATAGATTATGTCTAATTTGTCTGATGGACAGTGAAATTAAATTTGTGTCATCACATTTTCTGTATGTATGGTGGCACTTCCATGCAACAAATACATGACTGATTACCACAGTTTGTTAAATCCTTAGATGTGCAATGGCACAAAGACAAAAGGGAAGCTTTGTACCCACACCTCTGGCTCAGTTATGGATTTTTCCCCTCAGCAAGATCCAATTGTGTCAATAGGCCTGAAGCCCCATTTTCAGCTCTGTAATCCCATTCATAAGGAGAGGTTATTCTTGTTCCTGTGATAATCACACAGGCACGCCGCTGGATGTTTCATGGACAAAATTACTCTGAAGTAACTAAATTGTCTTTACAACCACAGCTGTACAGTTTCTTTTATTAGGTCAGATGCCAGTGCCAAGTGTTCAAAACAACATCAAGAAAACTTTCTGAAACTGAGTGCTCGAAAGAGGCCGAACAATCCACACTGATATTGCTGGTACATCAGTCAAAAAATACATAAATATATCCAGGAAATACTCTCACAAATCATGACAGCATATCTGAAACACACAAACACTACATCAACAAAGAGGAACAGCTGTCACAAGTTGAAACTAACCAACAGGGATGTGACGCACATTCCATAGGTGTGTGGTGCAACTAACTAAATACGACTAATATCGGTTTGAATTCTAAAAATTAGACTCACCTCTGTCAGTGTCACCTCTCACTGTGTCAGTGTTTGCAGTGATGATTTTGTTACTCCAAAGTCATTGTTCTTCACTGTTCTATACTGTGAGTCCCCTCACTTTTGTGTAATGTTTTTCTTCTATAGCCATTAGATGTAATAACAGTTTGCATCTGCACAACACTCCTGGCTGTATCGTTACGGTTTCTTCACCTCTTACTCCTTCACTCACTCTATCTTGTTTCCTTTTTGAAGTTCCCCCAACGGCACAGATGGTCAACAGGAGACACAGCAGAGCCTGCCCACAGTGGAAGTGACGCCACCTGACAGCCAACCAGAGGACAACGGTGTGATGGATGAACAGGCAGAAGGTGAGTGGCAATACTAAATAAAAGTGTGTCCCTTGTTTTGGGTTGTGTTATCAGTTGCCGAGACAAAAAAAGAAACATTACATCAAACATTGCATTACAAGTCAGGGTTTAGTTCAGATTAACTTGGCTCTAAAAACACTGTGGACCAAATCTCTAATTAACTCTCAGCTGCTTTATATAGGTATACTGTCACTGCTGGGTGGAAACCACTTGTCTCAAAAATGGCAATTTGTTGTGAGGAAGGAATTAAAGCTTTCTTCTTAGTTTGTTCAGTTTGTTTAAGAGATTTTCAGCCCTTGAAGGAATATACTGGGTAATTCCAGTTTGATTTGAATTGAAAACATGAAACTTTGGGATGATGAGGTTCGTCATGACAGTGGTGATATTAAATAGAAAAAGAAGTGAACTACACTTTCATTCTGTCTTTGCCTGAACAGTCTAAATACTACACTGCAAAACAAATGAAAATTGTCTAATAGGTCCCATTTATCTCAATGAAATATTACATTTCAAAGTTACTGTGTCTGATATTAAGTGGATGATACATTTTTGACTAGAAATTAGACAAATAGACTTTTGTTTTTTGTTTCTGAACAGGTGATGATTGCTTTCATGATGTCAGTGTGTTTAAGTTCATCTTAAGATCACAATTTTTTTTTTTTAAGTTTGCTCTCACAAGCACAGAAATATGCTCTTGGCAATGATCTGTATTGTAAGTTCTTAGTTGAAAGATTAGTCAACGTTTCCTTTAATGGTAATAAATAGTCATTGATAATCTGTAGTTATGATTGTTGATTGGACAGAAGAGGACGATGAGAGCTCCACTCAGCTCCTCAGGACGAAGAGTGATGCAGGTGTCTTAAGACGGGGCCAGCGACGGTCACCGAGCGACCAGAGGAAAATTCGACGTCATCGCTTCTCCATCAACGGACACTTCTACAACCATAAGGTGATACCAGCCTGAAGTGTTTGTCAGTGGATGCCTCGAAAGTCTGAACACATAATGTGAATAAAATTCTAATCGGGCGATTAAACTTAATTTCAGGAAGTTTATTTTCAAATTTAGGCTAATTTGATGTTGATGGTTAAATAAATGTACAAATGATAAGAAAAACTGATTCACATATCTGCACAGAAAGTTACAGTGAATAAGAATCTGACTTCATGTATTACTGTGTTCTTTCTCTCTCAGACAGCAGTGTTTACTCCGGCTTACGGCTCAGTGACTAATGTTCGGATTAACAGCTGCATGACAACACCTCAGGTGCTGCGAGTTCTCCTCAACAAGTTTAAAATCGAAAACAGCCCAGACGACTTTGCGATCTACCTCGTCCATACAAGTGGAGGTGAGTGTGAATTATTCCATTTTTTTGTTGAGAAAGAATTCGTGCTTAATGAGGAAAACACTACGATGGTATTATATACTGTATGTACAGTAAATGTTATGTTTGTTGTGTTGATTAATTCCTTTGTGGATGTGTTGATGTTTCAGAGCGTGTGAAACTGAAGCGTAGTGACTATCCTCTGGTGCTGAGAGTGATGCAGGGTCCATGCGAACAAGTCTGCAAGGTTTTCCTCATGGAAGAAGACCTTGGAGAAGAAGTCACATATGATGTAAATCATAATCAGATTCTTTTCTTTAAAGAAGTTTGTGATACACACAGATGTGACTTCCACCAATCAATGAATATTTCAAGTCCTTGCCCTTTACCTCACATTAGTCTGTTTTGTGCCTCATCACCGCATTTCTCTTTCTGTCCACTAGGTGGCGCAGTATATCAAGTTTGAAATGCCTGTCCTGAAGAGTTTTATTACCAAACTGAAGGAGGAGGAGGACAGAGAGGTGCAGAAACTCAGGAGGAGGTACAAGACAGCAACTTCCATTCCGGGGTCTTCATAGTCTTGTAATTATTATCAAATGTATGTTTCCTGACATGCACGTGTATTCTTTGTCTGTTTGTTCTTGAAGGTATACTTACCTGCGGTGTATAATTGAGAAGCAGCTCAATTGCCTTCCAGAGGGTGCGACGTGTATGTGATGTGCCCATCGAACAGTCAAAACATCACCCAGTGTACCACATCCTCCATCCAGCTGTGACCAACAGAGAGACCAAGAATCAGCTGACATGTGTATGTTTCAGCGATCATCCTGCTTATCAAATCATCCCTTCAGCACAGACAGAAGTTAAACATGCTCGACTGTGTGCATGTTAAGTGTGACCGTCTCGGCTGTAGGCTTTGGATTCATGTCTGCTACCAAAGCCTGGTTACGAGTCACAAACACATTACTTAATATTTCCCTGTTTCTCTTCAGCCAAGTCACCAGAATGAAATGTCGGCATTGTATGCTTCTGCAAACCGCACCTACACTGAATTTGTATGTTTCATACATATCCTATCCACATTTCTATAAAACGTGCCAAGAGACCACTGTACGCACCAGTGTTTCAACACTTGTAAGCGCCAAACTAAACCTCAATATTTTTAATAAGATATCTAAGATATTAGCAGCCATCTTTGTGTCAACAAAACCAGGCATTTTAAGGTAAAACACAATCTTTTCCTAACCCTAACCAAGTGGTTTTAGTTCCTGTACCTAATCAGACTTTATCCATAGCATTGTAACAACATATAGATGAAAATTGAAAAGTTGGGTAGATATGATAGGTATTAAATGTACATAACAGAAACAAAAGAAGTAATTAAAAGTAGTTCCAGTAATGCCAACATTTATTCTGGCGATTGGGTTCTTCTCTTCGTCATCACATGCGAAACACACAGAAAGACATTCCTCTACTGAGCAATTTCAACCTTTTAACAGTGCAGTACTTTGCAGAATGAGCCTAAAATGAGACGTCCTGTGTTCTGTCTACTCTCCGGATTGCAAGCTGATACCCAAAATCAATTTTAAAGCACAAACATCATATATTATGGTCTTAGTCAAGTGCCTGTTAAAAGATTTCTCCAAGCACAAAAACACAGAGGACAAACTGAACCACAACGGACCACAATGTTTCAGTCAATGTGAAAAAGACCAGACCACAAAGGAACAGTCCCACATCGCATTGTGTGCCTTTTATGTTCCTCACTGGTACCCTATGGAGTTTTTGATCACTGGTACCGCTATCAAACAATGTTTCACTAGTGGGTCGCCATATTTGTTTGTTCTGAAACATGCACGCAACCACACAAGTTGCGGTAACTTACCAAGATATGCAGCAAGGCAGGGAAGAACATTGCTAACAAATAGAAATGAAAGTGAACAATGCAGTTTTCAAAATTATCAAAAAATATGCTTTACATTTGTTTTGTGAGAACCAAACAGAACCTTGGTTTGTTTACAAGAAAACTCCACAGGGCACCATTAAATAATTTGACTGACCCTCTCCATGTCATTGCAGCTGAGAAGTTCACTGCAGGGATTATAAAGGGCCTGTGAACAGATAATCTGTTTATGTCATGACTGTAAGTCTGTTGGTGGTCTGATGGAGACAAGCTTCTCCTTAGTGTCATTCACCCCACTCAGTTAGATGTTTGTTAAATATGTGACACTATTGCTAGCAGCTGGTTAGCTTAGCACAGCACAAAGACAGGTGGAAACTGCTAGATTCTGTCAAAGGGTAACAAGATTCACCTACCAGCACCTCTCAAGCCCAGTAATTAGCATTTTGTATTTAATTTGTTTAAATCAAATACTAAATAAGTAACGGTTTCACAGTGGTTTATATGGCAGACTACTTCTCAGTTGAGACAAAGTTTGGCACATAACCCATCGTAAAACAGTGATTTGTAATTTTTATGCTTTTAATGTTTTTGTACAGATTGAACAGGGAAAAAAAGACAGTAGTGAGCTTTAGTGCTTGTAGGTGTTTCCTTAACCCTGTATCCAGTCTTTGTGCTAAATTAAGATAACCAGCTGTTAGCTGTAGCTTTATATCTGCCAGTTGAGAAAAGTGCTACTGATATCCTGATCAAACTCTCTGCAACAATTAAACAATAACAAAATAAGAACAACGCCTTTATCCCCCAAAAGTCAAACTATTCCTTTTTAAAGAACAAAAAAAATCCAGCGTGAAAAAACGTAGCATTTTTCAGCCCCTTTTCTTTCCTGGTCGATTGTCCTCACTTTACATCACTGCCTTATGTCAAATGGCAAAAAGATGTCATGTTAAGATTTTAAAAGCACAGGAAAATTTCAACGTAATTCTCCACACAATGACTTCCGGATGGATTGTATATTTGACTGACTGTACAAAAACACAAAAATGATTTTACATGCAACAGTTTACGACACAAGAAGCACAACAGACGACTGTGAATCACGCCGATGATCTTTGATGGAAGAATGTTGTAAATGTTTGAATGAGAATTTAAAGGCAGCACAGTTTTGCCCCCACGTGTACAGCGCTCCGCATACGTCTGCTCTTGTCCGTGTGTGTTCAATATATCTAACATTGTTGAAAAGGTCATCAAGTGAGTGTGTATGATCCAGAGTGTGCATGTTGTATTTTTAGTGTCTCTTAAGACTTGCCTGCTTTTGTATTGTGTCTTTTACAAAAATAATGAAGAACTTTTAGTCTTTAAGATGTTAAAAACTCATGCCACTTCTTGGAAAATGTAGAGTTTTTTTCTTACGATGATTGTTATTTAATAATAAAAAAAAAGTTATGTTGAGAAAAGATGATCGTTCGTCTGTAATCTCCTTATGTCCCGTTCAGGTAATTGGGTGGAACAGTTGCATGTTACATAAAGATGTTTAAGTCTTGTTGTATAATTTAACAGATATACCATCAGTCATAGCTGAAGCTTCTGGAGAGCTTGTTACGTGTTCTGGTTCATTCACATATGTACGCCCACACACACACACACACACACACACAGGTATTTAAGTAGGACGTTGGTGGCGACTTACTGTACCCTCAGCCAATGAGCAGGTATGAGAGAGTGATCCACTCCACCTGATTAAGGGTGTCTGGAGGATAACAGGCTGGCCTTGAAACATACTTCTTACTGTCAGAAGAGTCTGAGCTGCACACAGACGCTCTCTTGTTTTCATCGTCAGACGAGGAACAACTGAACCGCTGCAAACAACCTCTCAACAGGTGAGATCTTTTTATTCTCACAGGATTTTTCCTTTCAAGTAGTAGTAGTAGCAAGTTTAAACCACATTCCTCATTATTTTACAATGCTTTTGTGAGTGAATCTTTTTGTGGATGCAATGATATTTAATGTCTGCTCTGCTATACTTTCATCATCATATCGCTAAGAATAATGAAATGAGAAGCAAATCAAAGTGCTCCAGATTGCATCAGATTCACTCATGAAGGTTTTTTTTATGTTCCTTTGTGACTCCGGGCTTCTGTAGCTATAATCTGAGAGTCACTGGATTATTCTCAGACTATCTGACCCAGTGTAATAATAGCTCAACTCATCTCTAAAAGGACACAGATTAGGCTGCGTACAGTTTGTTGACAGCTGAGAAAATGATGTCATGCTGTCACTGAGCATCATGATACTCTTTTACAAGTAAGAGTCCTGCCTGCAAAGTTTAGAAGTAGTCACATCAAAATATACTTTTATTGTACTAATATCAATGTATTAATAATCAAGTGATCCTTTAGAGTTCTTGTTCCAGAGAATGATCAAAATAATATAGTAGTATAAACAGTCATACTGAGAAGTGATAAAATGTAATGCCACATACTAGAAAATATTCATTTATTTTCAAAGCATCTAATTTTATGATGATTTAGTGATCATATATTTTGTTAAATCTAAATGTGAAAGGTATCTAAAGCTGTTTAAAAAATGTAGTGCAGCACTGTAATTCCCCCTGAAATGTAGTGGAATAGACGTATAAAGTAGCCTAAAATGAAACCGCTCAATAATTTACAATCATACATTAATAGAAAAAAAAATACTGTCAGCAAATATGGAGGAAAACGTCAAATGTTATTTGAAAATTAACCACAACATTTGATGATTTTTTATCGTTACTATGGTTATATATATTTCCTTCTTTATAGTTACGTCTAACACCCATTGCTTTATGTAAATTATATTACCAGTATATTCATATTATACTATATATCATAATATTCTTTTCAATTGATGTAATATCATAGTAATTCATAGTAATATCGTATTAATGTCTACTGTGTGTATATGACACACCCTGTATATATATTATGCATAAAACTGTATATTTAAGTGTGTTTGTATTCATTATTATATAATGCTGCCAGGTATTGTGATGTAAATAATATCTATTATAATAATACCTCTTAGCTTGTCTCTTGTGATTGGTTATAAACATATAACCATTATTTAAGGAAGTCCTGTTGAGTTTAAAATCTTTGTTTACAAGTTAGACCTCAAATAGACAGGGTCAAAAATAGCAGCATCAAGGACATGACAAGGCAACAATAACATCATATCAAATAGCAGCACATGCAAAAGCACATCTCCTAATGTAGTCGTAGCAACAATGGAGTCTCATCTTGTAAGTAAGAAGCACTGAGACAACATTATCATTTAATACTATTGGTGCTGCAATCATTAACGCAGCAGGTCCACAGATCTGGAGCCACATAGAGATTATGAAGGCTATCTGATCCCAGGTCAGCTGCAGTGTTAAATTGTGACGGTGCTTGTGTAAGACGTGTTTCTCAAAGCTGGATTAAGAGCTGTGATCTGTACTGCTCTTAATTTATCAGTGACGTAAAAAATAACACAGCGGGACTAAAGCTGCCATGAGAACATCTCATCAGCCTGTTTATGAGCTATGTTTGTCTTCAGGAACCATAAGTAGGCCTATGTTTACCTTTAAGTATTGTACTCACTCTGTGCACTAATAGGACAGCTTTAATTGCTCATTACTTCAATTTTAGTTTGACAAATACCTGATCAACTTCTAAAAATATGATGCATTGTTATCAACTTTAAAAAATGCAAATAATTTGCTACACCTCAACCAGCTACAACATTCATATGCTGCATACTTGTGAACACATCAATAATAATAAGACAATAATGCAATAAATATTAACATTACACTTAATTCCAAAACACAATTTAGCATAATAAATACTGTTACTCTTGAAAATTATAGATAAGTGGTATTGTAAATTCTGAAGCAGGACTTGCTAGTTTACTTACTAGTATTTAAAAAGCATTTCCAGAATGGGTTTTCTTAACATCTACTATACTTTTTATGATAAGGCCTTTTTGTATGTCTTTTATTCACATTTTTCTCCTTAACTAACTAACTGACCAACTTTCATTTCTTTCTATGTCCTACATTCAATGCTCCCCAGTTACAATTTCATGCCTCTTTTTTAACATTTCCTTTGGCCTTTTTTTCAGCATAAGGAATGATGTTGGGCCTAAAGAAACTCCCACTCACGGTGACCCTCTGTCTGCTGCTGCTCGCCACACTGTTACCCAGCTGTGAGGCACGGCGTGGAGGCGGTGGCTTTGGCAGAGGCGGAGGAGGCTTCGGCCGGGGCGGAGGCCGAGGCTGGGGCGGCGGTGGAGGCCAGGCCTACAGACCCGTCCAAAGCAGTGGCCCGAGTGCAGGGAAGGTAGCTGGTGCTGCTGCAGCAGGCGCCATAGGAGGATCACTGATTGGTTCTGCCCTGAGCCGCCCTGGGTATGGTGGGGGATATGGAGGATACGGAGGATATGGAGGGTATGGAGGCGGATATGGTGGATATGGAGGAGGATATGGTTACCCACGTGGTGGCTACGGCCCCAGGCCAGGCTACGAGCCAGAGGGCTCTGGAGACATGGAGTACTACACTGGAGCATCAAGCGGCCCCATCTACAGCAGTATCATCGTTGTCATCGGCTCCCTGATGTCCCTGCTGATGGGCCACTGGGTGGCACTCATGTAGAGCTGGAGACGGGCCCGAGCTGGGCTAAAAAGAACCCACAACCTGACAGAAAACAGAACCACTTTTGATTTAAAGTCAAAAGTAACCTAAAAAAAATATATATATATCCTTGAATAATGTAAAGCTGTTGCCAATTTGTTTCCCCAACACTTCAGTGACCCTCCATGAGAGCAGGAAAAGGAATTTGACTAGTTTAACCTCCACAACTCTGTCAGTGTGACACCTTGCTTCAGTCTACATGTGTACCAAAGATCAACTTAAACTGCACTGTTTTCCACACTCCCGTATCTCCCTTCAATTTATTTTTATACTTTGATGACTGTCATGATGATTTAATGTTTGTTTTTTTTAGAGGAATAAAATAGATGTGTAATCAGGTTAACTCTACCTCAAGAAGTCAGGTCAGAGCCAGAGTTTGAGAGCAGCTAAGTACTCCATACAATAATGCCATTTCTCAGTTTATCTCGATATGAGTGGAAAGCTTTTTAATTCTGTTTTGCATTCTGTCCGTGCTTCAAATTGTTAATTGTCATAACATTGCTTGAATATTTTGACCAAAATGTACATTGTTTATGCCAATTTGTAGACTTTTATTGTAAAAAAAAAGCTAAATGTTTCTCCATGTTTTAAATTGTTGTACAAATAAATCAAAAGACTTTAGAACAAATATTAGCGTCGCATTTTATTGTGTACATTTTTGTGAGAAAAGACCATTTAGATGAAATATGCTAGAGTAATGCATGTTTAGATTCATGCTGTCACATACATTCATTTTGACATCATTCATGGATTTAGAGATAAGACTTTTAGGAAACTTGTGATAGTTTTGAAGACTGACGTTCGGACTCGACAAGCTAAACAGCAGAAACACAAACAATCTCAACACGAGCTTCCTGACCACTGCTGCTTCCAAAGTTAAGATTGATCCTCAAGTTAAAGCTCTCCGGGGACCATGAATGTAATCTATCCAATAGATGCTGAGATATTTTAGTCTTCAGATTAATTGGAACTTTCGAAGCTGCAACTTGATGAGAACAGAGCAAAGTCCATGTTCTGATGAGAACTCTGCTAGGAATTTACAAGTGGGTCAAGAGGTTGTTAATGTTGAAGGCCAAGACGAAGAGTCAACAGCCATGCTACAGTAGCAGCTCTGTGTATCAAACATGGCCGCCACATTAGAGCCAAAACGCTCAGTGGTTTGTCTTTTGCCCTGAGAATACTTTTTAATCAACAAATGGAAACTCGAGGGAGAGGGAAGAGTGCATGACTCAGCCAGTCAGCTGACATTTAAGAATCCACTTGACATCTCAGCTCATCCAATTATATGTCTAATGTGCTTTCTTCTCTGTCCTCTGTACCACAGCAATAACCATCGTAAAAGTCTGATGTTGACTCTGTGTGTGTGTTTATGTTAATGCAACATACAGCCATGTTCTGTGGACATTTCAAAATCAGGAATCATGCTTTATTACAGGCTGAGACCCAAAACACAGGGCAGTGTTGACAAACCTGTAGTTATCTATTATATGGGGTGTTACCATAACAGATATGACATTTTTACTCCCCAGTCAACCCAGAGCTTCAGATGTTCAATATGGAAACAAAATCATGTATACACATAATAATCAGGAATAATATCATCTTTTAGACATTGAAGAATTATATCATCATTATGTCATTTTCTGAAGAGTGAGTACTTTACCTTTGATACTTTAAGTACATTTAGCTGATTATACCTTTTCATCTTTTTCAAAAATGGTCCTTTTCCAAGCTAAGTTATGCTCTTTGACCAAATTTCAAAGAGAGTTTTCATCTAAATTTGTTCTTCTTTGCTTTAATAAAATTCTTGGGAATGTTTATTGTGTCATCCAGACAAAAGCACACATATAGTGTGAGATCTGAACATACAGGAGCCCATAGATGGGTACACATACAAGAACAACACACACACAAAAAGTGAAACGCGTTAACATTCAGCTGATTTCTTTTCTCAGCTTTGTCTGTGAAAATCAAAATTCAGATTAAAAAAAGCCACATTTTGTTTCCCTGTGATATAATAATGAGCAAAATACATCGGAAAACTACACTAACATTATCTGAACTTCACTTCTGGTTGCAAATGTATTATATCATCAGATTGAGCTCCACTAAAGAGTTCATGTAAGGCTTGTTTTCAGCAAAAAAACGACACCAAAACCCCTTACTAAAAGCATTAAAACTCATTTCCACAAATGCAAAATAGTATAGTTAGTAAGTTTATTTAAATTGTAGTGTTTAAATGTGAATGTGATCTCTCACAGTAAAAGGCATTCGTAAACATTTTCAAGTATATTAACAGCCAGACACGAGAAAACATCAGCCAGCAGCACATTAAAGGTACTTTGTGGGTTTTTGGTCACAGATATTGTTCTCCAGTGTTTGTTGTAATTGCAGTTTTAGTGGTTACCAGTGAAATATGAATGGATGGGTTTTAGATCCTGCGGTCACTCGGGACAAGTCAAGAGGAAGGTTTTAATGGTGAGGTATATTGTTTACCGACAAGAATATCAAGGAGGGGTTTTTAATAAACATGGATGAGAACATAACAGTTGATTTGGACATATTGGAAGTGATAACAAATGATCCTACATGTTCACATTAAAAAAGGTCTAAAATAATGAGTTGTGAGGTAGGAAATGTGCTATTAAAACTCCAGAAAGTACCTTTACACTGTTAAACAGACAGGGGGCGTTATACTTTTAGAGCACTTCCACAGTTCTGAGCTACCCCACAGGGGTGAAAAAGAGGTAAAATGTTAGATAGAAGGAAGGAAGTCCGTAAAAACACATAAGAAGGTATACAACACACTGTAAAAAGCCATGGCAGTGAACATGGAATACTTTTAGGACAACATACATACACTTTCAGAAAAAGCACACTTTGATTTGCATTGATTCCACAGTGAGTAACTTGAGTGTTAAGATAAGAACATGCATACTGTTGTTTGTCTGTTTAGAGATGGTTTATGTTTAAGTACCGGCAGATATAATAGTCGGTCATTTTGGTTTGATTGTATGGATTTTAATGGACCTTGTATTATAAACATCCATTCATGCTTTAAGGTACAAATAAATGAGTAGATACAATCCATTACACACTAATCCTCTCAGTGTAAACGCCTGATAATTGCAATAGAAGACTTATAGAGTAATGTTTCTAACGCTAGCTAGCAATCCTGACGTGGCTTACAATAGCAATCTTAAGTTAATGCTGCCAAGTCCTGACAAACCTTGTTAGAGTCTGGAGCCAACCGCCAGAATTCTTACACAGACATAAACAAAACAATCATTTTGGACCTTAAATCATAATTGAGCACTGAGTATAATTTGAATTAATATCTAGACCTTTCATCTGCATTTTTGTACCCAATAAGGCTATCCGATCACAAACAGGTCCATGGAAACCCTGAGATTCTGACAAAATACTAAACACTGCAGCAGGCCCGGGAATGAAGAGGCGACCATGACCACTGAGCAGAATGGAGCGGGAGCTGGGAGTTAGTTATACTGAAGATTTGGAGAAATAGAAACATTTCTGAATGAATATCTGCTATTGATAATGTATGAAACACCAACAGTTAAAAACTAACTAATACTCTTAGTCGATTTGAATTGATAGATACTTTCAGTCAGTGGCAGGGCCACGCCTTGCTTCTATGGCCAGAGAGCTTGTCTAAATGGAGTCTAAATGGGTATTAATGGGCCGGAATTCTTACCTCGGAGTATTAGACTGCAGTTAATGCTGTGGTGGCGTCGAATCTTTGGATCAGCCTTCCTGATTCTATCAAATCGGAAGCAGAATCTCTGGTTTGTTTTAAATGGCTGATGATGATTCATTTCTATATGTTGATATTTTATACATACTGCCTGTTTTTTCTTATGCTAGATTCTTCATGCTTCTGTTTGTGTCTCGAAGTACACAGAGTTTTGATGTGTACACTTTATACTTTATGTGAAACACTTCGTAACTTTGCTTTCAAAAAGTGCTTTAGAAGTAATTTTATTATTATATATTAATTATTAATGGACCCTTTTTTCTTTCACAAGAGGAAAAGGAAAGTGCAATTTGTTGCAACTCTACATTTATGTCTGTCTAGTCCAACTTCTCCCATTCCTTTCCTTGAATACGTGGTTCAAACAAGCAATACAGTGCGTGTGCCACCTTTAGGCTGCCAGTCAAACCCATGCATGAGGATGTGGTGCCTGAATACTGAGAAATCCACAATGAGTGAAGAGAGTCCTAAAAAGGTACGTTTTGTCTACGTAATCCACTCTGCTAAGGAGATTATGTTTTCACCCGTGGATGCTTGTTGGTTGGTTGGTTTGTCAGCAGGATTACACAAAAACTGCTAAACGGATTTCCACTAAACTTGGATGGAGGGTGGGGCTTGCCCCAGAATAGTGCTCGTAAACTTTTGGTGCAGGTCCGAATCAGGATTTCTTTCTTTCTTTCTTTCTTAAAGCTTGCGAGATAAGGTGTGTTTTCAACATTTTCGCTAATCTCTCAAGAAATAATGCATGGGTCTTGATTTAAAAAAATCAGCATACTCAAGTGTCTGATATTTACTAGTGACTGTAATTTGATGTGGCTCCTAATAAAAATCTGGATCTAACTGATTTAAATATGTATTGGCCTTGGCGGAGGTATGCGCTTTACTGAGTGCCACTCTAGTTGAATTCTTTTGACACATTCTTAATGAAGGCTTCAGTGCAGCAGCGTTAGCATGTTGCTATTCATTAGCATCAGTATAGTACTGGTGACCACGGCTAACAGCCCTTGTGAGCCCACCTCCAGTCCCTGCACCCCTCCTGTCGTTCTCGTCAAGAACCGGTGGGAGTACGTTATGTAACGCTCCACACATTTCTTGACCTTCATCTGATTGATCAGTTCTGGGTAGCCGATCTCCACAATGCTGACTGTGTCATCATTATCATCATCATCATCATCAACAGTAGTTTCACCGGGAACTGTCTGATTCAAAGGGCGAGGAGCTGAAGGTGCAGGGGATGAGGAGTTACCTGCTGCCGTGCTGTTGCTCTCTGTTGGGTTGCTTTCTGTGTTGTTGTCTGGAGTTGGGGTGACAACAATGGCTGTAGTTTTAGTCGTGGCAGCTGTTTTTTTGTTTGACTGCCAATTCTCCTTCATGCATGAATCCATAGACTTATAATAGGAGTCAGGGGGTTTGCTGTACGTGTAGTCTCTGCTGTAGTCATTGGTATCAGTAGACTTGGAGCCATATTTCTTGTACATGTAGTAGTTGTAGTAATACTCCTCTTGTCGGCTGCGGAAGTCAAAGTGAGGACGTGGGAACCTTCCTAACCCGTAGCCCAGGGCCATTCCTGCCACAGCCCCCCCAGCTGCTGCCATCACCGCAGTGCGACCAAAGCTTTTGGATCTATAGGATGGTTTGATGCCCATATCCTGAACTGACCGGGAAAAGGGAGAGCCGCCTCTATTACCGTGGCCCCCGTACCCAAAGCTGCCACCATAGCGAGGGCTCAGGATTTTGTTGTTTGGGTTATAGTTCATGTATCCACCTGGATAACCTCCATGGCTGCCATAACCATCATTGCTGCCATAACCACCATGGCTGCCATAACCACCATGGCTTCCATAACGACCATGGCTTCCATAACGACCATGGCTTCCATAACGACCATGGCTTCCATAACGACCGCGGCTGCCGTAATCTCCACCGTATGGGGAGCCATAGGGATGTTGATTATGATTGCCTCCTCTGCCAGACAAACCGGGGTGTCCATCCTGAGAGCTGGAGCCCCGAGTATTCTTGTTGCCTGTATTTGTATTTGTATTTGTATTTGTATTTGTATTTGTGTTACCGCTGCCTCTGCTGGGTGGGGTTTGTTTCCTTGTGACAGTGGTTTTCCCAGAGCTTTTCTTGGCAATTGAAAAATGGGTATGACACAAAAGAAGTAACAGGCACAGCATTGATAATAAATTCTGCTTCATCTTTGCCCTGTAGGGAGGGTTGGGAAGTGAAAAGGAAGGAAAGGAAAATATGAGATAATACTTCTTGGATTGCATCATTTTACCTTTGGTTTGGTGCTGGTGCTGCCAGAACATTACTTTTAATACTTACGTACATCCAACTGCGGACACTTTAACCAAAAGTACTATATATTTAGCTGACTTTAACCAGTTTAATATATTAATATGATATGTATGACCTTTGGGTACTTTTTTTCAACACTGGCACAAACACAGACCCGAAGGAAGTCCACATGCATTAAAGGAAGAAGAAATGAATAAAAAGACTGCTAACTTTATGAAAGAAAGAAACATTCCATAAATCATAGTTATGAGTTTAAATGTCAAAATGATTAGATTAAAAAGTCATAGTTATGACATAAACATTTTAATGATGGTAGAAAGTCATAACTATGAGATTAACTGTGTTACTGTTGGTCACACTTCTGCCAGTTAAAGATAGATAAAGAAATAAATAGATAAATTACATGATAGTTAGCAATTAGGTGAAAATAATCATATTCACAACATTAAAAAAAATCATAATGATCAGATAGAAAGTAGAAATTATGAGTTAAGAAGTCATAATTATGAGATAAATTGTCATTTATCCAGTAATTTCGTAATCTCATGATTATGATTTTTCTTTGTAAATGTTGCAAATATGATTATATTCACTTAATATTAATTATCATGTGATTTATTTATTGATTTATTTTATTATCATCATCTATTTATCTTTAACCGGCCGAAGTTTGATCCCATACAGTCTCAGAAATTCACAGAATTAACTATCTACCAATAACACAGTTAATTGTTGATTGTTACCTTAGCGCATTGAAATAATTTTTTATGAGATCCATATCTCGTCTTTATAAAATCAGGATACGATAATTATGTGCTGCTTCGCAATAACAATAGAGTACGAAGTCACCATCATTTAAATGTTTTTCCTCTTTGATGTAAATGAATTTGGCTCTTAATCCTCTAATTGTACCAGCAAATTGATTTTCCACGATTGACACAATGATTCTTTGAGTGAATTCTCTCTCAAAGCAAATCACTGAGAACAAGTAGAGAACAGGTGTGGCACTGAGCGCCGCAGAGTCTCGTTATTGCTTCATTATGGGGATGGGGATGCATGTTCTCCCAACAATAACCTATAAAGCTCCAAAGACCGTGAAAAGCAGACAAATTTGTTTACAGAAACACACTGTACACATGCTGATCTTGTATTAACAGAGCTGCCACTTTAATGTGGGTCTGTGCAAGTGTTCACTGACCTTTAAACGATTAAAATAAATTGCCAAGATCAATAAAAGTGTGATTCACACATTATAAGTAGCGCTGAGGTATTGTTTGATTACAGAGGTGTAAAACAACAGCGTGCAGATGATCTCCTGAACAGAGGAGGGTGTGGTCACTGTAAATACAGGACTGATCTCTTACCTTCACTGACGACTGTTTGGAAGTTTTGTCCCGTTTTATTCAATTTCACTTTCCCAGCTCGTCTTTGCCACTTGTGCGCTGATGCACTTCAAACGTTTTTCACTTTTGCAAACTGGTGAATCCATATGACGTAATGACGCAGGAAGAGGAATGAGGCTCGCCCAGAAACAGAAGATGGGGCGGAGTTTTCACTCGTTTCCACATTTCCCAGCATCTTCCATCACCATGTGATCGTGTTTTCTTCATGTAGAAAATCACCACATGTGAAGTCAGAGAGTCTGACTTATTTACAATAATGATTCAGCCTATTTTACTTGATAACTTCCATTTAATCGTTTTATACTATAAGGTACTTTCATCAGCATTACCTTCTATTAAAAATAAAAGTAGTTGCTCTGCACACTATGATGCATTCATATGAACAGCGTTAAACAGTCTCAGGCAGATTTCTTTCAAAAAGCAATATATTACATGTTACTGGTTACCATCATTTTAATGTAATGTATTACTCTACAACATTACTGTCTGTGTAGAGTAATGTAATATATAAGATTTTTTGTTAATAAAAAAAAAAAAAGCCCAAATACCCTACATAGAATATAATATTTGATCATATTACACCAATCTTAGCATCTCTGCAGTGGCTCCCAGTGCAAATAAGATCAGACTTTAAGGTGCTGCTGATGACATATAAAGCTGTACACGGCCTTGTCCCGTCGTACATGTCAGATCTAATTAAACCATATATTCCAACTCGGGCATTACGCTCTCAAAATTCAGGACTCCTGATGGTTCCCAGGATTAAGAAGAAGTCAGCTGGCTGCAGGGCTTTTTCCTATCGGGCTCCTTTCCTCTGGAATAACCTCCCAGCTGACATCAGGCAATCTGGCTCTGTAGACGCCTTTAATTCTAAACTCAAAACTCACTTCTTTGACATAGCCTTTCATTAGCCCTTGATATCAAAAGTAAGCTTCTTCAGTGGGTCGGTGTCAGTCTCAATGAGTTCCTATAGTATAAGATTACATTGTGCTGCCGACGAGAAACAATCTGTTTATTCTGATCAATATTGCATTTCTCTAACCTTTGTTTTTGTTTTCTGTTCTCACAAGCTGTGTCACTCTCTACACTCTCTATAGCTTCCTCCTCCTCCTCCTCTTCCCTCTCCTCCTTCTCCTTTCTCTTCCTCCCCTCTTTCTTTCAGGCTCCCTTCTGATGGACCACGGCCTCCTGGGACCATTTACTGTTTCCGGGCTCCTGCTGCCTTGAAATACTGACTGATCTGGATCGTCACACCCCGGGCTCTGCTGGATCCCTGCTCTCCTCTGCTTCAACACCTCCTCATATCTATATTTCTGTAAATCTTGATGCCTCTCTCTGTCTATTACTAATGATCTTGTGTGGCCTGCCCTCTTCCAGGTCACCATGGTGGATAGGAGGTGGTCTGGCTTGGGCACCACTTGGTGATGCCTCGTCCTGCTCGGTCGTCTCCTGGATCCACTCAATTTACATATAACTTGTATCAGACTTTCTGTTGATGTAACTTGTAAACTGTGATTTGTTGCTCTTTTCTGTACACGCAACATCTATTGCATGTCTGTCCGTCCTGGAAGAGGGATCCCTCCTCTGTGGCTCTTCCTGAGGTTCCTCCATTGATTTTTTTACCCTGTTAAAAGGTTTTTTTTCCATCAACATGTGAAGTTTTTCCTCACTCAAATCGAGGGTCTAAGGACAGAGGATGTTGTTCACTGTACAGATTGTAAAGCCCACTGAGGCAATATGATCGTGATTTTGGGCTATATAAATAAAATTGATTTGATTTGATTTAGAACAATTAACTAGCCTAGATCTTTTCAGATAAAAGAATGTCCTTATACACAGGGATGAGCAGGCAGACAAAGGATCAAAGTCTAATATATTGTCAGATTGGAATAAATATTTTGAATTGTAGGCTCAGTCATATGAACCACAACAGACCCATACCTTCTATAATGTGGCCTATAATGAAACGACATTACAAAAATCTCTTTTTCTATGCCTTTTAATTTTAGTCCACAGAACAAAGAATTAATAGACATATGTGATTCAAGAATAACAAACAAAGAACTTACAGGCTCGGCTTTATTAAACACAAACATAGCCTATATTAATATGATGTTGGTGCGGATGGATTCTTAAAAAAACAACAATAAACTCTTCACTTTGGTCGGTAACGCAGATTGTAACACGTTATGTGACATAACCGTGGTAATATATTACTGAAACATCATTAGAAACACATTATATTACTCCGTTACCGCTAAAAGTAATGTATTACTGTTACACATTGCCTTCTTAATGTGTTACACCCAACATTGATGTTAAATTAAAAAGTCAGATTTGAGTTAAAGTAAAGTCATCATGTTAAAATATGCCTGCTGAAAGTGAAAGTCATTGTAAGGTATCTGATATTAAATGGACTTGTGTAACAGAAGCACAAGTAAATTACACATATATGCAAAGTTATAGATTAAAAGAGACAACAGTGTATCACAATTCAGATAAAACGTTAAACTGTGACTTACACATAATCAGCCAAAACATATCATGTGTTTGTTTTATGCTAAATATAAAAATATCTAGGAAGTAAATGTCAAGTAAATGTAGTTGAGTACAAAGTACAGTATTTCCCTCTGACTTGTAGTGGAGTGAAAGTATAAAGAACAGTATAATGCAAAGTATGTAAAGTATGAAAAAAAGTCTGAAACTGCCTTTCTTCTTTGCATGAATTTCATTTCATTGTTAGAAGAAAAACATCTGGGGAGTGTATCCAAAAAAAATGAGTAAGCTACCAGCAGAGAGTATTATATTTCTTTAATATGGCTCTGATTTGATTTTTGTACTTTGTATACAGTATTTGAAGTGTATGGTCATTAAATTAAGGTTCAGTTAGGTTTAGGATATCATTTTAAAAAACTCCCCCTCTAAAGTCAAATTATTTTTATTCATGACAATAATATTCACTCTCTTCCTCTTTGGACTGTCCTCGAATCAGACAGGCCTCAGACATCAGCAATCCTTGAGTTAATATAATTACTATGTCACATTTACTGGCAGGCTCTTTATTTACAGAGATCATCACCCTAACAGTGCCTGTGCCAGCCGCACAGTGAAAGCTTATCCCCTAAACCACTCACACAGAAAAAATCTACAGCTGTGCTTGTGGCTCTATGAGGCATTACTTTGGCACAGTGCTGTTAAGAAGTAAGAATGTCATTAGTTTTTGAGGAAATTGGTCATAAAACCAAAGTATTCAATGGAAATGACCTGATGGTGGCACAAGATTGAAAGTCAAGGGATCAGAGAATGTTTTTTAACATTGATTGACAATCTGGTTAATCAAAACTGAAAATTTGACCTTGTGTCATTAGGTTTCATCCTCTAGAGACCCCCTAATGTTTGAACAAAATGCCATGACAATCCTGCTGAGGTCATTTCTGTCTAGGCTAGGTAGTCTATATCGTCTGATTGTATATCTAGAGCAACGCTGCTTACTTACATTCTTTGTTGTACACCTCATTTCTGTATTTCTCCAACAATCCTACTTCACGGCTGCAAATGAAGACCTCAGCGCAGCAGCATTAGCATGTTGCTATTCATTAGCGTCAGTACAGTACTGGTGACCACCACTAAAAGCCCTCGTGAGCCCATCTCCATTCCCTGCACCCCATCGTTGGGCCTGGGTTCTGTCTTTTTCTGCAAGAACTTTTCAGAGTACACCATGTACAACTCCAAACATCTCCTCACCTTCAGCTGTTTGATCAATGCCGGGTAGCCAATCTCCACAATGCTGACTGTGTCATCATCATCATCAACATCATCTGTTAAAGTTTTTGGGAGACCTTGTGAAGCTGAAGGCACAGGCTCGGCTCCAGTTTGATTCAGAGGGCTGAGAGCTGAAGGTGCAGACGTTGAGGTGGTATTTGCTGCAGTGCTGTTGCTCTTTAAGTTGCTGCTTGTGCCAGTGTCTGGGGCAGCAGTCGTTGTGGTAGGTACAGTAGCATTTGTGGTGGTTGTAGTTGCAGTTGTTGTAGCGGCGTCTTGTTTGTTGTTTGGTTGTCGATTCTCATCAGGCAGAAGGTCATTTCTCCTCACACATAAATCCATGAACCTATTATAGGAGTCAGGGGGTTTGCTGTATGTGTAGTCCCTGCCGTAGTCATTGGTATCAGTAGACTTGGAGCCATATTTCTTGTACATGTAGTGGTTATAGTAATACTCCTCCTGGGGGCTGTGGAAGGGGAAGTGAGGACGGGGAAACCTTCCTATCCCGTAACCCAAGGCCATTCCTGCCACAGCCCCTCCAGCTGCTGCCATTGCCGCACTGCGCCCAAACCCTCTGGATTTATCAGATGGATAGACGCCCATTGCCTGAACTGAGTGGGAAAAGGGAGAGCCGCCTCCAGCACCATGGCCCCCGTAACCAAAGCTGCCACCATAGTGAGGGCTCAGGATTTTGTTGTTTGGATTATAGTTCATGTATCCACCTGGATAACCTCCATAACCACCGTAACCTCCATGTCCACCTCCATAAGGGTAGCCCTGTGCTGGGTAACCTCCAGCTGGATAGCCCCCAGCTGGGTATCCTGGTTGCTGTGGGTAATTTCCTTGGTAAGGGTAGCCCCCTGGTCTGGCTGGTTGCTGAGGGTAACCGCCTTGATTGGGGTAGCTACCTCCAGCTGGGTATCCAGGCTGCTGGGGGTAACTTCCTTGGTTAGGGTAGCTTCCTGGTCTGGCTGGTTGCTGGGGGTAACCTCCTTGGTTAGGGTAGCTTCCTGGTCTGGCTGGTTGCTTGGGGTAACCTCCTTGGTTAAAATCTTTGGATTGTTTAGGTTTTTCGGGGATTATTTTTGGGGGTTTTATTTTAGGGCGTTTTATTCTCAGTTTGAAGGCCAGTGAAAAATGAACATGAACCACAAGAAGGGACATACACAACAGAGCTATTGCAATCAGCTTCATCTTTGCACTGCAGGGAGGAGCCAGAGAAAGAAACAGAGGTCAAGAAAATATAAGGGAAAAAATCCCATAGCAGAACAGAGCAGGAGCTGGGAGAAATTCAGACTGAAGAAACTGAAACATCTTTGACTAAATGCCTGATGTTGATTATGCATTAAACCTCAACAGTTATACTTTTACTGAAGTGTTGTTTTAATACTAGTAGTTTTATTTGTAACTGAGTAATATTTTCATAATTTAACTGTACTTTTGTAGATTCAAACACTCTTCCCACAACTGCTTAACAAATACTTTACTTTTGTTTATCATTATCTGTATATAAATGCTTTTATTTTTCTGTTATTTTATCGGATTGTGTGATCACCACCACATGTCTGTTTGTATGCCACTACATTACTTTTCATTATGGTTACATTAACAGCACTGGCATGTTTTTGCACCACACAGCCTGGTCCACCCCCATGGACTCGACATGAAGCTGTGGGTCCAACATAGCTAGGCTTTAAATAGCACAGCCATTTCAGACTTCAGACTAAATGTCACTCTCCACACTCTTGCTTGTACTATATACTACACTTTTCGGAAAATTTATTTAGAAAAAAATATTAGACAAACGCAATCAATACACTTTCTTAAAGAGAAAATTCATAAAGACTGACCTCTTGCCTTCTGTGTCCACAACGCTGCGCCCTTCTTTCCATCTGATCATGTGGGTCACAAAGTTTTGTAGCCCTCCTCCCCGCCCCGCCCTCCTCTTCTGCTGGTAAAATATACTGTTTGGAAGCTTCTCCGCCCACGTCTCCACACTGCTAGTTGTCTAAACCTCTGGGAATGTTATAGCAGACAGTTTTGATCAATGATGGTGTTTAGTTAATAGCGAATATGTTGGTGCCCACTTTAACTGGGCAAATTTGATACCCCTATATATTAGTTATTAACAACAATACACTGCAACACTGTTTATAATTACACTGTTTATATTTGTACATATCATTTATATATGAGTCTATTTTCATTTCTTACCTTTTTATGATATTGTCTATCTTTTATAATATTGTTTATTGTAATATTACTGTCATTTGGCTTCTGTGACGAGCAAATTTCCATGTTTGCAGAACTAATATAGGGATTCTGATTCTGACCAAACTCGTAATTACTGAAATTAAATATTTGGCTTCAGCACTCAACTTTGAGTAACGCACCACTTGTTTTGTTGTAATTTAGTTTCGATGGGTTATTTTGGAGCTTTGAGTAAGAAACTTGCTGCGAGACTTGCAGTCATATATAGCAGCGACTGCTTCGCAGGTTTAAGGTTTTTGTTTGTATCTGTTCCGTTTTGTTTTTAAAGAAAGAAAACACATTAGATAGTACTAATCTGTCCTGTGGTTTGAAAAGATGTGTAAAACTGTGCTACCATGCCAGAAACTTATTTCTGTATCGCCCAGTTTATATACGTCTACAGCTGTTTTTATCTGGATCCAACAGTCATAACTACACATACAAATACCTTTATGTCCGTGGTAATAGTATTTTTTATGTCTTGTTACTGAATAATCACAATTGTGGCGAAAGCGTTTGCGATTTATATTGTAATCAGGGAACGTGATCACAGGCAATAGTTTTGCTTACAGTGATATTATGTCTAATATCTTTGATTAGGCTTATATTTGGAAACTCGACTGTTATTTTTTAATAAATTAACAGCTCCTACCTTGTGACTGAAAGGTTGTTTCTGCATCAAGATGGCTTTATTTCACTCTTGGTGGTAATATTTGACAGATTATTGCCCACTCACTCCTTTTTACTTGTTGAAAAACCTGTAAAGGGCCAATACAACTCAATAAAGTAAGTGAGACAGCATCAGGACAAAAGGCTGCTAAAATAAAAATAATAATTTAAAACAAAAAACAAAACAAAAAAAAAAGTTACACATTTCCCAAAACAAAGATGGGAGAGAGAGTCAACATGACTTTTTTTTTAAGCAGAGTCTTAGTCAATGAGGAAAAAATCAAAAGAAGCTGTCTGGTGTACTCAAACAAGAATGGCAGCTTGCACTGCTTCTGCTGCAAAATGTTTTCTCCAAAAGAATATACAAGGACTAAAGGACTGGAAAAAAATGCGAGCCTCCTGCTGAAGGTTCATGAGGAGGCACAATACCCACACAGTTCAGTGTGAGTGTATGAAAACTGATTGTGAAATTGAGTGCGAGGGGGCGCCAGCTAAAATCTTGCCCAGGGCACCAAATTGGATGAAAGCGGAACGAAAAGCTCCCGCACGTCTACTGTCGGAACTTAACGGCGTGACATCCAGCGGAAGTAAACAACACAGGCGCTAGTAGCGTTAGCTGCATACATATGGTGAATTAACTGGAAGATGACATCGTTGTTGAACTTTTTAATAAAGACACGATGTCTGCGACAAACTGCAGCTGCTGAAGAAATTTTCAGAGTTTTTTAAAAAGCTGTCGTGGAGTACGAGGAAGAGATCGACCGTCAGCACAGACTGTTGGATGTCATTTGAAAACCTGAAATAATTACACAGGATGGGTATGTCATATTTATGTGTTTAGTTTAGTAATACAGGAAACAGTAACTGCATACATGATGATTAAATAGGGCCTGTGTACGAAGGTTTGATGTTATTGTTATTTTGTTGGTCGTTTTAAAACACAGCAGTTTTAACAGAAGTTGTTAGTTTAGGTCACTTTATGCTTAATTATTTGAAATGGCAGAGGCTAAATTGAGGAATCCCACAGCCTGAGGGAAGAAGCTGCTCTGTAGTCTGAAGGAAAGGCAGGGAATACTTCTTTATCTGTTGCTGGCGAGGGTGTTGTGTTTTAGTATCCTAAAGGCTCTATGAAGACATCCTACTCTAATTGTTTTTTGTTTGTTTACCGTAGTAGAATCCATGTTCCTGTTCTCTGTCCCTGCAGAGGTCCAGCAGCAACATGTTTTTAAGGAGGAGGAGGTTCTGTCTGACCAGCAGCTCTGTGACCAGGAGAGGGACTACAGCCTGGACCAAGAGGACCCAGCAGACCCTCCACAGATTAAAGAGGAAGAGGAGGAACTCTGCGCCAGTCAGGAGGGAGAGCTGCTAGTAGTGAAGCTGGAGACTGATACCTTTATGTTGATTCCTCCTTATGATGAAAGTGACAGTGAAGCTGAATCAGATAGTGACCACCAGCTCCCCTCTGACAATTCTCATGTCGCTGAGAGTCAAGATGAAGGCGAGCATGGAGACTCCGGTTCGACTAGAAATACAGAGCCAGAACCAAAGAAAGGACATCACAAAAATGAAAGTCGCAATCATATTTACAAACCTAACAGGTCAGAGATTGACTACAATGCTCAGACAGGTAAAAATTCCTTCAAATGTGACACATGTGGGGAAGCTTTCAAGGACGAGTCTGAATTGAATGTACACCTGAGCGTTCACACAGGTGAGAAACCATATTGTTGCAAAATATGCATGAAATGTTTTAAATCAAAGGCTGGCATGGAAATCCACCTGAGAATCCACACAGGTGAGAAGCCATACCTTTGCAAGACCTGCGGGAAGAGATTTGTTGTCATGTCAGGATTGAAAACACATTTGAGAACCCACACCGGTGAGAAACCCTACTGCTGCAAAACATGTGGGAAATATTTCTCCCAAATGAGTGCCTTGTCCGTCCACAAACGCATCCACACAGGTGAGAAGCCATACCTTTGCATAACCTGCGGCAACAGATTTCGTGACAATGGGGCATTGAAAAATCATATGCGAATCCACACAGGCGAGAAGCCGTATTCTTGCGAGACATGTGGGAAAGACTTCCGCCAATGCAGTGACTTGAAAGTTCACATGAAAATCCACACAGATGAGAAGCCGTATTCTTGCAAAATATGTGGAAAAGATTTCAAGAGTAATAGAACCTTGCCAATCCACATGAGAATCCACACAGATGAGAAGCCGTATTCTTGCAACATATGTGGAAAAGCCTTCCATTTTGGCAGTGGCCTTAAAGCTCACAAGAGGACCCACACAGGTGGAAAGCAGTTCACTTGCTAAACATGAAGGGGTTTCAGGCTTAATGGTGCGTTGATTGTGGACTTGAGAAGAGCTCACACTTATGAGAAGCTGTATGACGTCCACGTAACTCCGATTTGGCCAACGTGCTGCAGAATATGCTCATGTGAGGAACTTGTCCTCTGAGCAGACTTTCGTGGGGTGCTTCAAACACATTTAATACTTATCCATGGTATCTATCTACTGCTGTATCTGTATGCATCTATATGTGATTGTATTCAGGCATTTTTTTGTCTCAGTCGGCAAGACATATGAGGTCACGTTCAGGCGTGTAGCTTTGTATTCGCAAAAGATGTGGGAAGTGATTGAGTTTGAGCGGTTTGAGGTCCAAACAGACAGGAAACCACAGAAGTGAGGAGCCGCAGAATTGCAACACCAGTGGGAGAACTTTTACCGAAATCACTGAATTGAAAGAACTGAGGATCAGTAAGCACGAGGGAAAACCATCGAGCTGAAATGACTGAGGAGACGAGTTCACCCACTGAATAAAACAAAGCTTTGCTGTAGTTTCATATCTGTAATTGAATGTCTACAGTTTCCCATTGAGAAGAGATAACAATGAGTTGGCGTAATGAAATAGTACATTTTCAAGAATACAGTCAAGTTTTGTTTAACTATTGAATTATTTTCATACACTACTAGTTAGCGGACTGTAAACTCTGAAGGTGAGAGACCAGAGCCTTTTCTGTTTCAACAACATGTCAATTAATTGAATATTTAATGTTTTTTGTTGCTGTTTCAACGCAGTGTACTTTTTGTCTTGGAAGGATTTAGAATTGACGGACAAACACTAATTGTAGATTGTATTCTGCTGCTTTTTTGTTGTTCTTTACCTCTTGTATTCTAATAAAGCATTGTAAGGTCATAAGGGTTTCCTATAATTTTTCCATTCAATATCATGTGCAATATTCAAATGTTATTTGTAGCATTTATTTACTTTATTACTGACACTGTTAAATACCATCATTTCAGCAATTCTGATAATAAACACACAAACGTATATAGTTGTCACATAGCTCAATGCAAATATCTACATTATTTTACTACTTATTTGATTCTTCAGTTTTATTTTAATCACTCTTATCTGTCATTTTTTCTCTACATTTTATCTTTCTGTAGTGTGATATTTCTATTCTAGACAGAGCTACTGTACCAATTTCCCCTTGGAGATCAGTAAAGTATTTCAGAATCTGATTCCAATAATTTAAATATACCAGATTCACGCTAAAAGCTAAAGCGCCATTTAAAAATAAGTAAGATTTTGAGGTATGTGTGCCTTGAGGAGTTTCATTTATAGTACATATTACATTTCAGGCAAATGTTTTACACACAGTGGATGTGAAGATTAACAGGCATTGTAATGATTTCAAGTAATTCCAATCAATATCTGGCACTAATGGTCTGTTAGCAAACTCTATATAGTATAAAAATTACTCCTCACAGTAAACACTACCTGAGCAGGGTTTGGACCCACGACACAGTGCAGTTGGACCGCTGTAATCAAAATCAAGTATTATATAATATCTGACATTGACATTGGGGTCATTATGCAAAATCAACAATTTAATGTAGCTTAATTTTTTTTTACTTCAGTTTTTTTTCCGACAATAATAATAATATTAATAATAATAATAATAATAATAATGATAATGTACTTTTATTTTGCTTCACAATTACCTATTTCATTTTTCTGCAAAATGATTTTCTGTGAACTAACGAAAACATGTTTTTTAAAAGAAGCAGAAAAAAAGTGACGCAAGTTTGTAATCAAACGTCAGTTGAAAGTGGAACTGAAAGCTCGCGCTCGTCCACTGTCGGAACTGAACAAACGTAACACCAAGCGGAAGTAAACAGCTCAACCGCCAGAACTAGAGAACAGTGGAGAAGCTTATTACTGAATTTGTAGTTAAGACACAATGTCGTCAGCTGAGTGTTTGAGAGAGTTTGTCAACGAGAGACTAACTGCCGCTGCTGAAGAAATATTCAGAGTTTTTAAGAAAACTATTGTCGAGTATGAGAAAGAGATCGACCGACAGCGCAGACTGCTGGACATCGTTTGGAAACCTGAAATAAAGTTACACCAGATACGTAGGAAGTATTTATGTATTATATTGATAACACAGGAAACTGTAATTCCAATTCCATTCGCTAATGCACTTTATCTTCTGTATCATTATAGCAATATCTTGTTCCTGTTGTTCTCTGTCCCTGCAGAGCTCCCACAGCAACATGTTTATAAGGAGGAGGAAGTTCTGGCTGACCAGCAGCTCTGTAATCAGGAGAGGAACTCCAGTGTGGACCAAGAGGACCCAGCAGACCCTCCACAGATTAAAGAGGAACAGGAGGAACCCTGCACCAGTCAGGAGGGAGAGCTGCTTGTAGTGAAGCTGGAGACTGATACCTTCACGGTGATTCCTCCTTGTGAAGAAAGTGACCACAGTGAACGTGAATCAAATAGTGACCACCAGCTCCTCTCTGTCAGCTCACACATAGCTGAGAGTCAAGATCAGATCGTAAGCAATGAAGGAGAATCAGGATCAACTAGAGCTACAGAGCCAGAACCAAAGTTAAGAAATTGCGAAAGCATAAGTCAACATGTATACAACCCTAACTTGTCTGAGATTCCCCGTAATACTCAGGCAGGTAACAGATCTTTTCTGTGTGACATATGTGGAAAGGCCTTTAATTTTAAGTCCAATTTGAATGAACACCTGAGAATCCACACAGGTGAAAAACCATATTCTTGTGACACCTGTGGGAAAACATACTGTCGGTCAACAGACTTGAACACTCATATAAAAACCCACACAGGTGAGAAGCCGTATTCATGCAATAGCTGCGGGAAACGGTTCAGTCGGACATCAGAGTTAAAAAATCACAAGAGAACTCACACAGATGAGAAGCCGTATTCTTGTGAAACATGTGGGAAAGATTTCAGAAACAAAAGTGCCGTGTCAGTCCATATGAGAATCCACACAGGTGAGATGTACCTTTGCAAAATCTGCGGTAAGGGATCCATTGACATGGCGAGATTGAGAAGGCATATGAGAATCCATGAAAAGTAGTTTACTTGCTAAACATGAGAGGGTTTTCTTACCTAAAGGTGTCTTGATAGTCAACTTGAGAAGAGCCCACACTTGTAAGAAGCCATATAAATGTAGCAGCCTGGGAAAAAAGATACATCAGTACAACTACATCTGTGTGATGTGATGTATACAATGTCTATTTGAAAAATGGTCACATAACTGGGAGAGATGAAGTAGAACATTTTCTACAAAAACATAGAATTTTAGTTTTTTTTTCTGCATTGTGTCATCTTGTTGGATGTCCCTTGTTTTTTCTATGACTTCTAAGAGTAAAGCTGGATTTTGAGCTGTTTGTGCTTTAAGGAATGTCATTTTGTGCTCACAAGATATAATTGACTACATTTCAACCTGGTCTCCAAATTTCCTGGATCCCAATCCTGTCAAGTATCTGTAGGACACACCAGAACAAGTCAGATCCACAAAGGTAACACAGGAGACCCCAAGGATCCACCGCCAATGCCCTTGTGCCAGACACCACAGGGCACCCCCCCCGAGGTCCAAGCCTTGACAGGCGCAAGCTAAGTCTGATCCATGGTGGAACCTCCATGGTTTGGGGATTTTCTGGGATGTTCCACAGATGTTTGATTGGGTGAAGGTGTGGGGAATTTGGAACCCAGGTTGACACTTTGAGCTGTTTATTTTGTTCCTTTGGTTTATGAGCAGTTTGTATAGTGTGAGACAGGTAGTACTGTGCTGCTGGGGAGTCATCACGGAGGACATTTGCCTTGAGGGGACGTACTCAGTCTGCAGCGGTGTTTAGATGGATAGTATGAATAGACATTCCACCTGAATGCCAGGACCCAAGATGTCTCAGCAGAACATTTGAATTGTAACAAGATGATGGATGTTATTACCTTCACCTGTCAGCAATATTGTGGTTGATCCATGTATATACACTATTTATTAAGAGAATTTGCAGCATATGTGCTATACTGTGATTTGTATTGTTAAATTAGATTTTTAAAATAAAATGCCAATATTTATTAGTTGAACAAATCTTACCATCCCTTCATCATTGCTGTATATCTACCTGAACAGTCTAAATACTTCTACCGCTGCTGCTTATTCGTTTTATTTTCATGTAACAGAAAATGTGTCTGTAAGTCGTAGTTTATAAAAGAGGAGGAAGTTTAGTTGTGGAATGAAGCGAGATAGATGTTCATCTAATGACATTAATCAGAGAAGCTTTAAATAAAATGTCATCAGTTGAGAGCGGAACGAAATGTTCCCGCGCGTCCACTCTCGGAACTAAACAGCGTGACACCCAGCGGAAGTAAACAACACAACCGCTAGTTGGGCTAACTGCTTGATTATGTTGAAGTAACTGGGAGACGATATTGTTGTAGTGACGCGGATCATTATAGGTTTTTTTGTATTTATTTAGTAACAATGTCTTCAGTTGAGTGTTTGAGAGAGTTTGTCAACGAGCGACTAACTGCTGCTGCTGAAGAAATATTCAGAGTTTTCAAAAAAGCTGTCGTCGAGTACGAGGAAGAGATCGACCGTCAGCGCAGACTGCTGGATATCGTTTGGAAGCCTGGAATAAAATACAACACACTAGGTCTGTATTATTGTAATAACACGAGGGACACGGAAATTCCACATCTCAAAAACCTCATTAAAAAAAAAATCAGCGGTTATGTTTACATCTACAAGGTTGGAAGACGCAATTTAGTTCAAATCTCCACATCAGTATAAAAGATTATATAGCAGAGCAGAGAGGCTGAATTGAAGAGTCTCACTGCCTTAGGTAAAAGGCTGCTCTGTAGATTGAAGGTATGGCAGTCAATATTGTTGTATCTTTTGCCAGTTGGCAGCAGGTGAACTGCCTCTGATGGTGGGTTAGTGTTGTCGTTCAGTATGCTTTAGACTCTCTGCACACATCCTACTTCCCTAATTGACTTGAGACTCTGCCCTTGTTTCCCTTATCATCATAGCAGAATCTTATTCCCGTCATTTCTGTCCCCCCAGAGCTCCAACAGCAACATGTTTACAGGGAGCAGGAAGTTCTCGCTGGCCAGCAGCTCTGTAACCAGGAGTGGAACTCCAGTCTGGACCAAGAGGATGCAGAGCCTCCACAGATTAAAGAGGAACAGGAGGAACTCTGCACCAGTCAGGAGGAAGAGCAGCTTGTAGTGAAGCTGGAGACTGATACCTTTATGTTGATTCCTCCTTATGATGAAAGTGACCACCAGCTCCTCTCTGACAACTCTCATGTAGCTGAGATTCAAGATCAGAATGAAGACAAGCATGGAGACTCAGGATCAACTAGAGAAACAGAGTCTGAACCAAAGGAAAGACATTACAAAATCAGAAGTCCAAGTAATAGTGTTACCAGGACAGGGATTCAGTGTAATATTCAGACAGGTAAGAAGCCTTTCATATGTGACAGTTGTGGGAAAGAGTGGAAGTCTAAGTCACAATTAAATGTTCACATGAGAACCCACACAGGTGAGAAGCCGTACATTTGCAATACCTGCGGGAACAGATTCACTGTCATTTCAGCCTTGAAAAGGCATATGAGAATCCACACGGATGAGAAACCGTATTCTTGCAACACATGTGGAAAAGATTTCAGAAATAGCAATAACTTGTCAGTCCACATGAGAACCCACACAGGTGAGAAGCCGTATTCTTGCAACACGTGTGGAAAAGATTTCCGAATTGGCGGTGACTTAAAAGTTCACATGAGAATCCACACAGGTGAAAAGCCGTATCTTTGCAAGACCTGCAGAAAAAGATTCAGTATCCTGTCAGCATTGAAAAGGCATACGAGAATCCACACAGATGAGAAGCCGTATTCCTGTAAGACCTGTGGAAAGGAGTTCCGATATGGCAGTAACTTGAATGATCACATGAGAGTCCACACAGATGGGATGCAGTTTACTTGCCAATCATGGGAGGGCTGCCAGGCCTAATGGTGCCTTGAAGATCTACTTGAGAAGAGCACAAACTTGTGAGAAGCTGTTGAACTGCGACAGCTGTAGGTAAAGATACCTAGAACCAAAATGATACTCTCTGCATCTATGCATGCCAGGGCTTCTTGTGATGTAAACCTTGTCATCAAATGATGTATGGATCAGCTCTGTGCAAATAGAAGTGAGGAGCTTTATAATTGCAGCACCAAATTTCCTCAAATTGCATAGTTAAAAATACACCTGAGGATCAATATGCACAGGAGAAACAATCGAGTGGAGACGTGTTCACCTACTGAATAAAATACACTTTTGCAATAGCTGCATCTCTGTAATTTATAAAATTTCCAGTCGAGAAGAGGACATAATATCTAAGTGTGTTAAAGCTGTACATTTTCAACAATACAATGAGGTTATGTTTAACTATTGAATTTCTTTCGTACACTACCTCAGTTATGTGAGTCGACTGTTATCGCGAAACTCTCGCCAAAATGCTACCTAGGCTTTTTTTGTGAATGTACCTGAGTTAAACCTTTGTGTAAAAGCATAATTACGACGAAAGAGGCACTTTTAAGATGTACCGTATTTTCAGGGACTTTTACGATAGCATCAAAATCGCTATTTTTAAAACACTAAGAAGGCTCAACACAACATGAAACTTTGCCCATAGTATCACCAGGGTCTCTACACATGAACACGAGCTTTGAGAACGTTGTTTGTGTACACAGGACGTTTACTAAAAAGAGAGTTTTCGAACAACTCACGTTAGCAGATGCTTGCACCGCTAGTCGCCATCGTGCCAGCTAAGGCAGTGTCGATTCCGAATGTGACTCAACATGGAGGTGAGTTAAGGTGCCACATAAAAAGCCGAGGTTGCATTTTGGTGAGAGTTTGGCTTTAAGTCTGAAGTTGAAACTGAGATTCTTAAGACTAGAGTCTTCTCTTTTTATCTGCAACATGTAATTAAATTCACATTTTAATGTGTTTCTCTACTGATTAAACTTGATGTACTTTTTATTTTGTGGGACTTTATAGTTGACAGACAAACACATATTGTAGATGGTGTTCTAGGTGGTGTTACTTTTTCATGTTTTGTACATTCATATCTTATATTTTCTTATATGCTTAATGGAAAATGTGCGCAAAGTTCCCAAATAAAAGGAGAACAATGATCAATTCTGTGGAAGTACCTTTTTTGTTGGGGGTGGGGAGGTGCTGTTATCCTCGAGTGCTGTAGCCATGAGGGGGTTTACTTTGTCATGGTCAGTGTCAACCTTTAATGGTGTAGTAACACAGGAAACACAGTAATTCCACATTTTAAAAACACAATGAAAAAAAAAAAAGATTCGGTGGTCATTTTTACATCCACAAGGTTGTAGGACAAAATGTAGTTAGGTCCCCACATCAGAATTAAAAGATTATATAGTGGAGTAAAGAAGCTGAATTAAAGAATCTTACAGCTTTAGGAGAATAGCTGCTCTGTAGTCTGGTGGTATGGCAATGAATACTGTTGTATCTGTTGCCAGATGGCAACTGCCCTTGGTGGTGGGTTGGTGTGGTCGTTCAGTATGCTTTAGGCTCTGTGCACATATCCAGCTCCTCCAATTTACTTGCACTTGTTTCCCTTATCATCATAGCAGTGTCTTATTCCGGCATTTTCTGTCCCTCCAGAGCTCCAACAGCAACATGTTTATAGGGAGCAGGAAGTTCTCACTGACCAGCAGCTCTGTAACCAAGAGTGGAACTCCAGTCTGGACCAAGAGCCTCCACAGATTAAAGAGGAACAGGAGGAACCCTGCACCAGTCAGGAGGGAGAGCAGCTTGTAATGAAGCTGGAGACTGATACTTTTGTGTCGACTCCTGCTTATGAGGACAATGACCACCAGCTCCCATCTGACAATTCTCATGTAGCTGAGAGTCAAGATCAGAATGAAGACAAGCATGGAGACTGGAGATCAACTAGAAATACAGAATCAGAACCAAAGGAAAGACATTACAAAATCAGAAGTCCAAGTAATAGTGTTTACAAACCTACCAGTACAGGGATTCAGTGTAATATTCAGACAGGTAAGAAGTCTTATAAATGTGACAGTTGTGGGAAAGAGTGTAGGTGTAAGTCACAATTAAATGTTCACATGAGAACCCACACAGGTGAGAGACCGTACATTTGCAAGACCTGCGGGAAAAGATTCACCATCATCTCAGCTTTGAAGAGGCATATGAGAATCCACACGGATGAGAAACCGTATTCTTGCAGTTCATGTGGGAAAGATTTCAGAAATAGTAATAATTTGTCAGATCACATGAGAACCCACACAGGTGAGAAGCCGTATTCTTGCAACACATGTGGAAAACATTTCCGAATTTGGGGCGACTTGAAAGTTCACATTAGAACTCACACAGGTGAGAAACCGTATTCTTGCAACGTATGTGGAAAAGATTTCCGAATACGTGGTGACTTGAAAGTCCACATGAGAACCCACACAGGTGAGAAGCCGTACCTTTGCAATACCTGTGGGAAAAGATTCACTGTCATTTCAGCATTGAAAAGGCATATGAGAATCCACACGGATGCTTAATGGAAAATTTGTGCAATGGTCCCAAATAAAAGGAGAGAAAAAAAGATCAATTCTGTAAGAGTGCTGTTGTTGTTGTTGTTGTTGTTGTTGTTGTTGTTGTTGTTGTTGTTGTTGTTGTTGTTGTTGTTGTGTGTGGGGGGGACTGCTATCAGTGAGTGCTGTAGTCACGAGTGGTTTTACTTGGTCATGGTCAATGTCAACCAAGAATCACATATGTAATAAGGCCACCATAATTGTTAACATCACAACATTGTTATAATTATTTACCAATTCTACCCAGAAACATTTGTATGACAGCTGAAGTTACAATAGTTTGCTTACTTTGCAGGTAAATATTTAAAACGATTATGTATAAACCTTATTAAATAAGATTTATTTATATTTGTCTCATGATTTGTGAAAGGTGCTAAACCGAGCTCCACCTCTACTAGATGCTACAACACAAATCTGTACTAGTTACAACTTCAGTAAATGAAATGAAATATACATATATAAATCTCTGGTAATCCTGCAATGTGTTTATTTGTGGCTATATTATGGCTGTGAGTCGTAGTTTTTAAAAGATTGCGAAGTTTAGTTGTGGAATGAAGCGAGGTAGATGTTCATCTAATGACATTAATCAGAGAAGCTTTAAATAAAATGTCATCAGTAGAGAGCGGAACGAAAAGCTCCCGCGCGTCCACTGTCGGAACTTACGAGCGTGACACCCAGCGGAAGTAAACGGCACCTCCGCCAGTTGGGCTAACTGCAGGGTTATTGTTGAAGTAACTTTAAAACGATTATGTAGTAGTAAAGTAGATTGTTATTGATTTTCCTAATCCCATAACAATGTCTTCATCAGAGGGTTTGAGAGAGTTTGTCAGCGAGCGACTAACAGCTGCTGCTGAAGAAATATTCAGGGTGTTTAACCAAACTGTCGTCGAATACGAGAAAGAGATCGACCGTCAGCGCAGACTGCTGGATATCATTTGGAAACCTGAAATAAAGTTACACCCGATAGGTCTGTATTACTGTAATAACAGTAATTCTACATATTTAAAAATAATCTAAACTTCCTTAAGGATGTAGAAAGGTACATAGAAGTTCAATGGTTCATTCAATTGTCACTTTATAACACAGGTTTTTGGACTAAATGTAGTTTAGCCCTCTTTATGATACATTAAAAAATAAAAATACATGGTGGAGTATGAAGGCTGAATTGAGGAGTTTCACTGCCTTAGGAGAGAAGCTGCTCTGTAGTCTGGTGGTATGGCATTGAATACTGTTCTATCTTTTGCCAGATGGTAGCAGATTAACTGCCCTTGGTGGTGGGTGGGTGTCTTCGTTCAGTATGCTTTAGGCTCTGTGCAAACATCCAACTCCACCAATTGACTTGCACTTGTTTTATTTATCATCATAGCAGTGTCTTATTCCATTTCAATTTCTGTCCCTCCAGAGCTCCCACAGTATCATGTTCATAGGGAGCAGGAAGTTCTCACTGACCAGCGGCTCCATAACCAGCAGAGGAACTCCAGCCTGGACCAAGAGAACCCAGAGCCTCCACAGATTAAAGAGGAACAGGAGGAACGCTGCACCAGTCAGGAGGGAGAGCAACTTCTTGTGAGGCAGGAGACTAATACTTTTATGTTGACTCCTGCTTATGAGGAAAGTGACCACAGTGAACCTGAACCAGAAAGTGACCACCAGCTCCTCTCTGACAATTCTGATGTCGCTGAGAATCAAGATCAGAATGAAGACAAGCATGGAGATTCAGGATCAAGTACAGAAACAGGCTCGGGACCAAAGGAAAGACATTACAAATTCAGAAGTCTAAGTAATAGTGTTTACAAACACGCCAGTACAGGGATTCAGTGTAATATTCAGACAGGTAAGAAGCCTTTCATATGTGACAGTTGTGGGAGAGAGTGGAAGTCTAAGTCAAAATAAATGTTCACATGAGAACCCACACAGCTGAGAAGCCATACATTTGCAATACTTGTGGGACAAGATTCCACCTCATTTCAACATTGAAAAGGCATATGAGAATCCGCACGGATGAGAACCCGTATTCGTGCAACACATGTGGAAAGCATTTCCGAATGAGTCGTGATCTTAAAGTCCACATGAGAACCCACACAGATTTGAAACTGTATTCTTGCATCCCACTCCTCCCACTTACTTGCAGACACACTTTTTTCCATTGTCATCATAGCAGCATCCTATTTCTGTTGTTTTCTCTCCTTCCAGATCTACCACAGCATCATGTTTATAAGAAGGAGGAGGTTCTCAATGACCAGCAGCTCTGTAACCAGGAGAAGAACTCCAGTCCGGACCAAGAGGACCCAGAACCTCCACAGATTAAAGAACTCTGCACCAGTCAGGATGATAACTTTATGTTGATTCCTCCTTATGAAGGAAGTGATCACAGTGAACCTGAACCAGAAAGTGACTGGAATAGTAATAGAGCTAAAAAATCATTCAAATGTGACAGTTGTGGGAAAGAGTGTAACGATAAGTCAAAATTAATTGTTCACATGAGAACCCACACAGGTGAGAAGCCGTACATTTGCAAGACCTGTGGAGAAGGATTCATTGACATTTATAGATTGGAGAAGCATCTGAGAATCATCCACAATGGTGAGAAGCTATATTCTTGCAACACATGTGGGAAGGGTTTCTCACGTGGTCGGGCCTTGACGGTCCACATGAGAACCCACACTGGTGAGAAACCATTTTCTTGCATCGTGTGTGGAAGAGATTTCCGAATTGTCACTGACTTGAAAAACCACATGAGAATCCACACTGTAACGCCGTATTGTTGCATAACATGTGGGAAAGTTTTTCCACGTGTCAGTGCCTTGTCAGCCCATCTGAGAGTCTACTCATGTGAGAAACCTTACGGTTGCAAGACCTGTGGGAAAGGATTCGTTGACCCTTCAAAATTAAGAAAGCATATGAGCATCCATGCAGGTGAGAAACTGTATTCATTCAAAACATGTGGGAAAGATTTTTAATGTAGTGGTGCCTTGTCAGTCCACAGGAGATCTTTTGCAAGATGACAGCATGGTGAACAGTCTGTGGAGGGGGATGGGTGTTTGTGCAGTGCAATTTACTTGCGTGTCTGCATTTTGTTGTTTATCATCACGCCAGTGTCTTATTTCCTTTCTGTCCCTCCAGAGCTCCAGCGGCAATATGTGTATAAGCAGGAGGACGTTCTGGCTGACCAGCAGCTCTGTAATCAGGAGAGGAACTCCAGTCTGGACCAAGAGGACCCAGAGCCTCCACAGATTAAAGAGGAACAGGAGGAACTCTGCACCAGTCAGGAGGAAGAGCAGCTTGTAGTGAAGATGGAGTCTGACAACTTTATGTTGATTCCTCCTTATGATGGAAGTGATCACAGTGAACCTGAACCAGAAAGTGACCACCAGCTCCTCTCTGACTGTAACAGTAAAAGAGGTAGAAAATCATTCAAATGTGACAGTTGTGGGAAAGAGTGTAAAGATATGTCAAAATTAATTGTTCACGTGAGAACCCACACAGGTGAGAGACCGTTCATTTGCAAGACCTGTGGAAAAGGATTCATTGACATTTATGGATTGGAAAAGCATCTGAAAATCGTCCACACAACTGAGAAGCCATATTCTTGCAACACATGTGGGAAGGGTTTCTCACGTGGTCGGGACTTGGCGATCCACATGAGAACCCACACTGGCGAGAAACCATTTTCTTGCATCGTGTGTCGAAGAGATTTCCGAATTGTCACTGACTTGAAAAACCACATGAGAATCCACACTGTAACGCCGTATTCTTGCCTGACATGTGAGAAAGTTTTTCCACGTCTTCGTGCCTTGACACACCATCTGAGAGTCTACTCGTGTGAGAAGCCTTACGGTTGCAAGACCTGCGGGAAAGGATTCGCTGACCCTTACAAATTAAGAAAGCATATGAGCATCCACGCAGGTGAGAAACTGTATTCATTCAAAACATGTGGGAAAGATTTTTAATGTAGTGGTGCCTTGTCAGTCCACAGGAGAACCCACACAGGGTAATAGTAGCTGCTAAACATGAGAGGGTCTTACACACACAGATGGCAGCATGGTGAACAGTCTGTGGAGGGGATGGGTGTTTGTGCAGACGTCCAACTCTACCAGTAATTTACTTGTGTGTCTGCACATTGTTCTTTATCCTCATACCAGTGTCTTATTTCCTTTTCTCTGTTCCTCCAGAGCTCCAGCAGCAACATGTTTATAAGCAGGAGGACGTTCTGGCTGACCAGCAGCTTTGTAACCAGGAGAGGAACTCCAGTGTGGACCAAGAGGACCCAGAGCCTCCACAGATTGAAGAGGAACAGGAGGAACTCTGCACCAGTCATGAGGGAGAGCAGCTTGTTTTGAAGCAGGAGACGGATAACTTTATGTTGCCTCCTGCTTATGAGGAAAGTGATCACAGTGAACCTGAACCAGAAAGTGACAACCAGCTCCTCTCTGACAATTCTCATGTAGCTGAGAGTCAAAATCAGAATGAAGGGAAGCATGGAGACTCAGTAGCAAGTGGAAATACAGAGCCAGAACCGAATGAAGGACACCACAAAACCAGAAGTCCCAGTACAAGTGCTGACAAACCTAACCAGTCAGAGGTTGACTGTAATGGAGGTAAAAAGTCCTTCAGATGTGACGTTTGTGGGAAAGACTTTAAGCACAAGTCAGAATTGAACATTCACATGAGATCTCACACACGCGAGAGGCCGTACAGTTGCAAGACCTGTGGAAAAAGATGCAGTACCGTTTATGTATTGAAAATCCACATGAGAACCCACACTGGTGAGAAACCGTATCCTTGCAAAACATGTGGAAAACGTTTCAGTTATAGTGGTAATTTGTCAGATCACATGAAAAACCACACAAGTGAGAGGCCGTATTCTTGCAACACGTGTGGGAAGGGTTTTTCACGTCGTCGTGCCTTGAAAGCCCACCTGAGAGTCCACACAGGTGAGAAGCCTTGCGTTTGCAAGACCTGCGGGAAAAGATACAGTGACTTTTCGGGATTGAAAAGGCATTTGAAAGTCCACACTGATGAGAAGCCATATTCTTGCAACACATGTGGGAAAGGATTTTCACGTCGCAATAAGTGGTCAGCCCACCTGAGAGTCCACACAGTCGAGAGGCCTCACATTTGCCAGATCTGCGGGAAAGGATACGCTCACTCTTCAAGACTGAAAAGGCATTTGACGATCCACGCAGGTGAGAAACCATATTCATTCAAAACATGTCAGTCCACAGGAGAACCCGCACAGGTTAATAGCAGCTGCTAAACATGAGAGAGTCTTACAGAATTAATGGAGCCTTGATGGTCAACATGAGAAGAACATGTGTTGGTAATGAAGCAGCAGCTTGACAATAATGCAACCAAGCTTTGATGATTTGATCAGTGAACAGTATTTCTTCTCCAAAATCTTTCGAAAGTCTTTGTTGCTCAGTGAGTTTACAATTCCTACAAATGTTTGACCTGTGAAATGAATCTTACCCACGATTTGTAAATTATTACCTGAGTTATATGAGTGGATCGTAGTACTGATGTTGAAGTTGAGAAACCCTCTCTAGTGGTGAATGTTCATTTATGTTGTCATCCTGCCAACAAGTGGGGTTGTTTGAAAAATATTCTTATTAGTTCGGTTCAGCTCCTTAAAGTTGGTGTTTTGGGCTTTAGGGGAGACACACAAACTAAATTTGATTTGAGTAGACTTACTACACGTATTTTGCAAGCAACATGGCTGTGAAATAAATGTACAACATAAGATATTACATTTCTTTGTGAAATAGGTATTAAAGGGATAGTTCGTGTTTTTTGAAGTGGGGTCATATAAAGTACGTCTATAGTCGGTCTGTTCCCTACCATAATCACCGATCAGCGCAGCCTCAGTTTGGAGGAGCATAAGCATCATAGAAATCTTCAAATGATATTGAAATGAATCAGCTGATATCAAACATGTCATACTAGCATACTGGGAAAGGAGCTAAACATCACTCCAAATTTGAAGTGTTTTTACCGCGAGATCCGCGACCTCAATGTGAAATGATTACTTAATAATAACTTTCAGTCAGCGCTTAATGAGGGATGAGAGGAGGATGAGAAACTAGATTCATGGCTGTCTGACTGCCTTCAATCTTTACAACTGCTGACATTAGCTTTAACTGTTCTTAAACTGCTAGCTGTGAACTGTGCTCAGCTTTCTTTTGAAAGATATTTGTGAGGAGTTGTCTTCCCTCTTCTTGCTTTCTTTCTCTGTCTGCCTTTTCCTTTTGTTTAAGGCACCCTGATTTTCCTGTCTTGGGGAAAGACATGTCTTGATAAGCAGCAGCCTCTCCGCTCCTTAAGCTGTTTGGAGATGCATCTTCAGCGCAGCTGCAGCTGCATGGGGTGGACTGAACCATTATGTATTGTGAGGGGTCAGAAGGGCCTCAGACAGCCTCCACTATTTTTTTATACAGATTAAAGTCTCTCATCCAATTTATTCTGCCAATTTTAAGTTATTTATAACACTAATTACTTAGAAATTAAATGATAAATAAATAAAAACAACATTTTTATTTCAGGCCTTTCGAGGGCCCCCCTCCCCATCGGGGCCCTGGTAATCAGTCCCAATTTGCCCCCCAGTTCGATGCCCCTGAACTCAGGTTAAGATATTAGCAACTGGGAAAATGTCTTCCAACACAGCAGTTTCTACGCTTGTGTGCAAGAAATAGAAAAAAATATCTTTATAAGCCTAAAATGGCACTGGGATAATTAGTTAAAGATCTGACAATTATAAGCAGAACCACAAGAGCTACTCCATATACTCTACTGTTGAATGTAACGGTGTAACATCCAGCGGAAGTAAACGGAGGGTGTCAGTTGCTTTAGATTACGCAAAGAGGTAAGCTAAGAGATCTGTTATTATACTGTCAGTAATTAATCAACAATGTCTTCAGTCAAGTATTTGAGAGAGTTTGTCATCGAGCGACTAACTGCTGCTGCTGAAGAAATGTTCAGGGTTTTTTAAAAGAAGCTATTGTTGAGTACCAGAAAGAGATCGATCAACAGCACAGACTGCTGGATATCGTTTGGAAACTGATATAAAATGATACACGATAGGTATATTTATTGTAATACAATAAACATTGTAATTCCACATATAAAAATCTTTTTTTTGTAAGAGGGCCTTTGTGAAAAGGTTTAGTGGTTAATTAAACTGCAATTTTACAACACCAGGGTTATAGAATCAAATTTAGTTTAGGTCCCTTTATGCAACATCAGAAAAAAAAGATTACATAGCGGAATGCAGAGTCTGAATTGAAGAGTCTCGCAGCCTGAGGAGAGAAGCTGCTCTGTAGTCCTGTGGTACAGCAGCAGATTCTTCTGTATCTTTTGCAAGATGGCAGCATGGTGAACAGTCTGTGGAGGATATGGGTGTTTGTGCAGACATCCAACTCTACCAATAATTTACTTGCGTGTCTGCACTTTGTTCTTTATCATCATACCAGTGTCTTATTTCCTTCCTTTTCTGTCCCTCCAGAGCTCCAGCAGCAACATGTTCATAAGGAGGAGGAAGTTCTGGCTGATCAGCAGCTTTGAAGTTCTCACTGACCAGCAGCTCTGTAACCAAGAGAGGAACTCCAGTCTGGACCAAGAGGACCCAGAGCCTCCACAGATTAAAGAGGGACAGGAGGAACTCTGCACCGGTCAGGAGAGAGAGCAGCTTGTAGTGAAGATGGAGACTGATACTTTAATGTTGACTCCTGCTTTTGAGGACAATGATCACAGTGAACCTGAACCAGAAAGTGACCACCAGCTCCTCTCTGACAATCCTCATGTAGCTGAGAGTCAAGATCTGACTGAAGCCAAGCATCTGTGAGTGCTGTCGCCATGAGGGGGTTTACTTGGTCATGGTCAGTGTCAACCTTCATTGGTGGAATAAACCTGATTTCATTTTCATGAGATTATCTTCGAACTCGATGATGTACAAGGAAACTAAAAACTGAAAAGAGCTGAAACGAGTTACGTATCTAATAAGACCTGCGTAATTGTCAACATGGCAGCAGTATTGTAATTACTCACCACATCTACCCCGAAACATTTTATATGACAAATGAAGTTACAATAGTTTGCTTACATTGCAGGTTAATATTTAGGAAGGTAATGTTCAAACCTTATGACATCAATTCATTTCAATTTGTCTCATGATTTGTAAAACGTGTACAACTGAGTTCAACCTCAACTGGCTGCTACAAAACAAATTTGTTCTCATTACAACTTCAGTAAATAAAGTCAAGTACATAAACATCTGGTATTACTGTGATGATTTTTTAAAGCACTGTGCTTAATGTACTTGAAAAATCTGAATACTCTGACCACTGCTACTGGACTGGTGCCAGCAGAACCACCTCCACCTCAACACAAGGAAGGCCAAAGAGCTGGTGGTGGATTTCCACAGGCACAGACAACCCAGCACACAGGTGAACATCCTGGGAACAGACATTGAGATGCTGACATCTTACAAGTACCTGGGAGTTCACCTGAACAATAAACTGGAATGGACTGATCACACTGCAGCGACCTATACGGAAGGTCAGAGCAGACTCCATCTACTGTGGAAGCTCAGGTCATTTAGAGTACAAGGGGCACTCTTAAAAATATCTATGACTCTGTGGTGGCATCAGCCATTTTCTGTGGAGTGGTCTGCTGGAGCAGAGCAGGGAGCAAGCTGTCATCGCTGCTGGTGATAGAGTCCCGACCCCTGCAAGGTCACTGTCACACCCAAAGTGTGTGAATGGGAGGTCTTGCAGGTCCTTCCTTCCTGCTGTTGTCAGACTCTACAACTGGCACTGCCCCCAGTACACCTCATTTTTGCACTGTGCAATAAAAGCTCTTAATGCAACCCATTATAATTACACTGTGTATATTGAACATATCATGTATATACAAGTCTGCTTCTGTTACTTTTTTGTATTGTTATTGTTTGTTGTTAAATTGAACTGACCCTTGGCTGCTGTGACACAAAAATCTCCCCGTTTGCGGGAGGAATAAAAATAATTCTAATTCTGATTTTATTTTGATGCAAGATTATTCTCTTTAGAGTAACAGAACACAAGCATGTTAGTCGTAGTTTATAAAAGATTTTGAAGTTGTGGAATGAAGCGAGGTAGATGTTTATCTAATTACATTAATCAGAGCAGCTTTAAATAAAATGTCATCAGTTGACAACGGAACGAAAAGCTCCCGCGCGTCCACTGTCGGAACTTAACAGCGTGACACCCAGCGGAAGTAAACAATACAAACGCTAGCCGTTTTAGCTGCAGACAACTATTCAAGTACCTGGAAGACGACGTTGTTGTAGTGACAACGATTATGATTGATTTTTTTAATCCCATAACAATGTCTTCATCTGAGGGTTTGAGAGAGTTTGTAAACGAGCGACTAACTGCTGCTGCTGAAGAAATATTCAGAGTTTTTAACAAAACGGTCGTCGAATACGAGAAAGAGATCGACCGTCAGCGCAGACTGCTGGATATCATTTGGAAACCTGAAATAAAATTACACCCGATAGGTCTGTATTATTGTAATAACACACCAATTCCACATATAAAACACATATACATTTCCTTAAGGATGGCATATGTACAAATGTACATAAAGGCTCAATGGTTCATTCAGTTGTCATTTTATAACAAAAATAAAAAATAATATAATAAAAATTTAGCTTAGGACCCTTTATAATGCATCAAGTTTACATAGTGGAGTGTGGAGGCTGAATTGAAGAGTCTCACCGCCTAAGTTAAGAGCTGCTGTGTAGTCTTGTGGTATGTCAGTGAAAACTGCTTTGTCTTCTGTCAGATGTCTCTGTGCAGACATCCCACTCCCTTATCATCATAGCAGCATCTTATTTGTGTTGTTTTCTCTCCTTCCAGATCTACCACAGCATCATGTTTATAGAGAGGAGGAGGAAGTTCTCACTGAACAGCAGCTTTGTGACCAGGAGAGGAACTCCAGTCTGGACCAAGAGGATGCAGAGCCTCCACAGATTAAAGAGGAACCGGAGGAACTCTGCACCAGTCAGGAGGAAGAGCAGCTTGTAGTGAAGCTGGAGACTGATAACTTTATGTTGACTCCTGCTTTTGAGGACAGTGATCACAGTGAACCTGAACCAGAAAGTGACCACCAGCTCCTCTCTGACAATTCTCATGTAGCTGAGAGTCAAAATCAAAATGAAGACAAGCATGGAGACTCAGAATCAAGTAGAAATACAGAGTCAGAACCAAGTGAAGGACACCACAAGACCAGAAGTCCCAGTACGAGTGTTTACAAACCTAACCAGTCAGAGGTTGACTGTAATAGAGGTAAAAAGTCGTTCAAATGTGACAGTTGTGGGAAAGACCTTAAATGTAAGTCAAAATTAAATGTTCACATGAGAACCCACACAGGTGAGAAGCCATACAGTTGCAAGACCTGTGGAAAAAGATTCACTGTCATCTCTGTATTGAAAAGGCATCTGAGAATCCACACTGGTGAGAAGCCGTATTCTTGCAATACGTGTGGAAGACATTTTCGAATTGTCAGCGACTTGAAAGTCCACATGAGAATCCACACAGGTGTAAAGCCGTATTCTTGCAACACATGTGGGAAAGGTTTTTCACGTAGTAATGCCTTAACAGCCCACCTGAGAGTCCACACAGGTGAGAAGCCTTACGTATGCAAGACCTGCGGGAAAAGATACAGTGACATTTCGGGATTGAAAAAGCATTTGAGAATCCACACTGGTGAGAAGCCATATTCTTGCAACACCTGTGGAAAAGATTTCCGAGATGGCCGCGACTTGAAAGTCCACATGAGAGTCCACGCAGGTGAGAAACCGTTTTCATTTTCATTCATCAAAAAGATTTTAAATGTAGTGGTGCCTTGTCAGTCCACAGGAGAACCCGCACAGGTTAATAGCAGCTGCTAAACATGAGAGGATGATGGGGCCTTAATGGTCAACATGAGAAGAACATGTGTTGGTAATTAATTAGCAACTTGTCAATAATCCAACCACGCTTTGGTGATTTGATCAGTGAACAGTATTTCTTCTCAAAAATCTTTAAAAGTCTTTGTCACACAGTGAGTTTGCAATTCCTACAAATGTTTAACCTGTGTATTTAAAAAGCAGGGTGAACAGTCTGTGGAGGGGGTAGATGTTGTCGTTCAGTATGCTTTAGCCTCTGTGCAGACATCCCACAAAACCAATATACTTGCGTGGCGGCACTTTTTTTCTTTATCATCACACCAGTGTCTTATTTCCTTTGTTTTCTGTCCATGCAGACCTCCAACAGCAACATGTTCAGAGGGAGCAGGAAGCTCTGGCTGACCAGCAGCTCTGTGACCGGGAGAGGAACTCCAGTGTGGACCAACTGGACCCAGAACCTCCGCAGATTAAAGATGAACAGGAGGAACTCTGCACCAGTCAGGAGGGAGAGCAGCTTGTATTGAAGCAGGAGACGGATACCTTTATGTCGACTCCTGCTTATGAGGAAAGTGACAACCAGTTCTTCTCTGACAACTCTCATGTAGCTGAGAGTCAAGACCAAAATGAAGACAAGCATGGAGACTGGAGATCAACTCCTGAGACAGAAACCAGTAATTATGTTTACAAACCTAACGGATCAGAAATGTACTGTAATACTCAGATAGGTATAAAGCCTTTCAAATGTGACAGTTGCGAGAAAGGTTTCGCTGTCCTTTCGGCATTGATAAGGCACATGAGAACACACACGTGTGAGAAGCCGTATTCTTGCAGCTCATGTGGAAAAGAATTCCGAATCATCAGTGACTTGAAAATTCACATGAGAGTCCACACAGGTGAGAAGCCGTACCATTGCAAAACATGTGGGAAGGGTTTCTCACGTAGTAGTGCCTTGACGGTCCACGTGAGAACCCACACAGGTGAGAAGCCGTTTTCTTGCGACACGTGTGGAAAAGATTTCCGAAGTGGCGGTGACTTGAAAGTTCACATGAGAACCCACACGGGTGAGAAGCCGTACCACTGCAAGATCTGCAGGAAAAGATTCAGTCATATTTCAGCGATGATAAGGCACAGGAGAATCCACACAGGTGAGAAGCCGTATTCTTGCCCCATGTGTGGAAAAGATTTCAGATTTGGCAGTAACTTGAAAGATCACATGAGAATCCACACAGATGAAGAGCAGTTTACCTGCTAAACGTGGGAGAGCTGCCAGGCTTAATGTTCTTGACGGCATCTTGAAAGACAATTTTAGAAGAGAACACACTTTTGAGAAAAGATTCCTTAAACAAACATCCACGTTGCTCCTAAATAAAACACACAAGAAGTCACAGAAGTGAGGAGCCACAAAATTGCAGCACATTTATGAAAACCTTTACTCAGATCACATTATTAAAGGAATGTGTAATTGGGAAGAAAAAAAACAGCTGAGGATCAATATACACAGAAGAAACCATCAAGCTGAAACTCCTGTGAAGACATGCTCACCCACTGAATAAAGACATTTACAGCAGCTACATCTCTTGTACTGGATTGTCTGCAGTTTCCCATTGAGAAGAGGATGTAATATGTGTGTTTAAGTCTTACATTTTCAACAGTGCAATTGTTTTGACATTTGTTTATTTAATTTCTTTCATGCACTACCTCAGTTATATGAGCGGACTATAAACTCTGAAGTTGAAGCTGAGAGTTTTGAGACGAGAGTCATCTCTTTTTTTCAACAAAATGTTATTTTATAATTTTATGTATATTGTTACTGGTTTAACTTGATGTACTTTTCTGGATGGTATTGAATTAACTGTCAAACACAAATTGTAGATAGTATGCTGCATGTTGCTCTGCTGTTCTTTTTCACCTAATGTTATTATGTATGGACCTAATGTGATAATCTGAGATCCACACTTAAGTCTAAATTACTAAAGCTAAAAATTACGTTAATTTAAATTATGTATCTGTGCCCTGAGGAGTCTCATTTTGTATTATGTACATAGGATTTTATACATTTCAGACAAATGTATTACATATATTGAATGTGAAAAAGACATTGTAGTGATTTCAAGTAGCCTTAGCAAACAATTAAATCTGCTTCAAAATTCAATGTTGATTAAGACGTTCACTCTAGTGTGGTAACATTTCATCAGTAGGATTGATGGTCAATTTGTAAGCTTTCCTTGATTCATCCCTCAATATTTCTGAGGGCGATTTCTTTATTGATTTGTGTATAAGCACAGCATTTCGAATATTTGACCAAAATGAGTTTTTTGAAGGCTGAAAAATGAATGGCAGGTGTCAACCTTGTGTTGACCATTCAGATGTGGGACTTGAGTGGGACTCATTTTCAGCCCGGGAGTTTAATGGTTCTGACCAGCCCACTTTAACTCACAACCTATCATACAAGAGCAATATAGCCTTAATATGTCAGTCTGCTGTAGTGCACCATTCTCTACAACCATGTTATTCACAGTGTATTTTTATAAGATAACATAATTTCCAATTCAGTGCAAATCAATATATCTTCAACTATCATTTATTTTTAACAAAAATTGGAACATTGTCAAAGTGCAGACACAGTCCTGCCGCTCCTGACACAAATTGTCATAATTTTCAGTGCAAGTCTCCCCTTCCTACAAGAATCCTCTTTAAGTCACATCAGTTTTACTTTCATAGCATCAAATCATTAACTCTGCTCACTTTTCTTACAGAACAGGTCAAGACCATACTCTTTATGATATTAACGTTGATCGATCAAACTCTTACCTGCCTTCGCTGGAGTTACGGACTCATGATTGGACTGACACTTGGTACTGGCTCTAATTCACTGTCACTTAGTTAAACTGGTCTAGTGGCTGCTGCTGTGGAGGGGCTACAAGACTATTTGAATGATTGATTGATTAAAATCTTCATTTCACATGTACATTTTTTTGTGTCTCACACATAAGTGGTGTCGCAAAACCCTTTTTGCCACACAATTGATTGAATTGATTCATAAACTTGAAGTTACTTTCACTCTCAAACCACAAGCTTGTTTTAATCATAAAGTCACTGAATCTGGCACATTCGGCTGCATCAGCTTGTGTAGCCTTTTCCTGTGTTATTCTGACCTTATTAGTGCCCTACTTGCTCTTTCTTTCGTGTTTTACTCGCATTTTTACCCACATCTTTTGGCACCATGTTCCCCGCACATGAATCACTCATCCAAACGCTGTTTTGCAGACCAAGCAGGCCTTCATCTTCTCATGGAAACAGCACGCCACAGTAGCAGTGGTCCCCCGTCAGCAGGACAGTGAACCACTGCAAAAACTGATCAGGAATGGCGAGACAACCTAATTTTCCCCCAATCTCAATCCCATCAAGCACCTGTAGGATGTGCCAGAACAAGTCCAATCCACAGATGCCCCACTTGGCAACCCCAAATACTCAAACAATTGGTCGCCAAGGTCCTGGTGTCAGACATCGCCGGACACCCCCCTCGGGATTTCTTAACAACTCGACATTAGACATTTTAATGCAGAATTCCTACATATCATATATTTAAATAGTTAATTAGGAGACTGTTTTTTCCATGTCCTGTGTTTTGGAGCTGGTCTACGCTGTTTTTTTCAGCAGGGTGATGACTCTCCCAGCAAATACAATATAACTACGTTCCGCATTTTCTAGTGCTGAAATTATTACCGTTTTCACTTAATCATTACATGACTGACAATCTCCGGTTTATTAAAGTGCGAATATATGAATATATTCCCGGAGCATGTTTAAGAAAAAACAGACCGTCAAATTAACAACTGAAGGCGGAACAAAGAAATGTATCCGCCGGAACATGATAGTGTAACAACCACCGGAAGTAAACAGAAAAAGGCCTCAGTCGGTGTAGCTGCATGAATACTCTAACTAACATTAACACATTTGTCTCATCACTTAAACCTCGACCCACATTAATTGAATGTACACAACAATGTCTTCAGCTGAGTGTTTGAGAGAGTTTGTCAACGAGCGACTAACTGCCGCTGCTGAAGAAATATTCGGAGCTTTTAAAAAAACTATCTTCGAGTACGAGGAAGAGATCGACCGTCAGCGCAGACTGCTGGATGCCGTTTTGAAACGTGAAATAAAGTTACACAGAATAGGTATGTAAAATGTTATTACTTTAAAAAACAAACAAAAAAGGAGGGGGGTGGAGTCGATGTGGAGTTTTTTTGCTCGCATACCTGCATTTTCATCTTCATGAGCAGCTCCCACTTGAAGGGAGGAATGCTCCAACAAAATTACACGTTTACAAGTAATGAATCAAATTATGCATTGCATTTAATACTGAATTTGCAAAAATGGTCAAGTGATTTAGAATAAGCAATGTCAGATTTGCAAAGTTTTTTAAGCCTCTCCTTAATCAACAAAATTCCCCAAATCCAACAATTTGCCAAGGGACTTTGGTGTGGGTAAAATGTGCAGTGCATAGTAAGTCATATTAACATATTAACTTTTACTGCTCGATGCAAAAGCTTAGAAAGGAAAACACTGATTTTGTTTTTCGTGACTAATCTACAAGAGCAGTTGGTCTACTACTGAATCATTTCGTTAAGGGTTCTTGGATGCAAGTTTGTTGTTTCTTATGAACATGCATTGATAAGATGCACTCCCCTACCAAAAACCTACTGACAGCTGGTTCACAAACATTTGCTGCTAACACTGGCTGATGAAAAGAACCAAACTATGTAATTTGCATTACATGGAACCACATGGAAATCACACAGCTATCTTTCATTGTGGCCCAGGACACATTCTGGTGCACACTGCTAAAAGAATGTGGTTAAATGCGACACAGACCACCTCTGAATGTGGATGTTAGATGTTAGATCTTAGTTGCATGCCAAAAGAGTCTTGGGGAGATTCACACTTGTACTTAGAGCTGTCCACTTGTGATTGGTTCATTCAGGACAGATGTTGATACCCGGACCGAAGAGGGTCTGTAAATTATTTTGCTCTCTGTCCCTGCAGAGGTCCCGCAGCAGCATGTCTGCACAGAGGAAGAGGTTCTCAATGACCAGCAGTTTGATAACCAGGAGAGGAACTCCAGTCTGGACCAAGACGACCCAGAGCCTCCACAGATTAAAGAGGAACAGGAGGAACTCTGCACCAGTCAGGAGGGAGAGCAGCTTGTAGTGAAGCTGGAGACTGATACCTTCATGTTGATTCCTACTTATGAAGAAAGTGACCAGCAGCTCCTCTCTGACAGCTCCCATGTAGCTGAGAGTCAAGAAGGAAAAGAAGGCGAGCATGAAGACTCGGGATTAACTAGAGATACAGAGTCAGAACAAATGGAAAGATTTCCCAATAATGGAAGTAACAGTAGTGACGTGTACAACCCTGACTGGGCGGACATTCGTAATTCTCACACTGTCAAAAAGTCTTTTATATGTGACACGTGTGGAAAGGCCTTTAACTGTAAGTCCAAATTGAGTGTACACATGAGAACCCACACAGGTGAGAAGCCGTATTCTTGCGACACCTGCGGGAGAAGATTCAGTCGGACATCAGATTTAAACATACATATAAGGACCCACACAGGTGAGAAGCCGTATACTTGCAAAATCTGCGGCAAAGGTTTCAAACAAAGCAGTGCCTTGTGGGTCCACGTTAGAACGCACACAGGTGAGAAACCGTACCTTTGTAAAATATGTGGGAAAGATTTCTCACGCAATGATTGCTTGACAATCCACATGAGGAGAGCCCACACCGGGGAGAAACCGTATATCTGCAACTTCTGTGGGAAAGGATTTGTTATTAGGTCTGACTTGTCAAGCCATATTAGGTTGCATACAGGCAAGTGGACATGAATTTTTCAAAATATGTGGTAGATGATTCAGTTCTAGTGGTTCCTGGGCAAAATTCACCAGGGAACTTAAAAGAGTTACATAATCACATAATGAAAAGAACACTTGAAAATCAACAAAAACGAAGTAGTTATTTTCAACAATGAAGTTGTCTTAAAACTTTGAACTATTTTAATACACTAAAGTTATATAAGTGGACTGAACTCTCTGAAGCTGAGATGTTGGCTCACATATGTTGTCACCTTGCATACAAATCTTTTTTTTAATTTCCTGCAGCATGTTATTTTATTTAGTACATTTATGCATTTTGTTATTGGTTCAACTTGACATACTTAAGAGTTGGAGGACAAACACAAACTGTAAATGGTGTGCAGCATGGTGTTCTGATGTTTATTTTTTATCTTATGTGTTTATTCTAACAAAAAAGCAGTGTAAGGTGATAATGTAACAATCAAAGAGTCACAAGGAAGTCTAAAGCTATCTATCTTCTATCTGCTTTAAACTTCAATTAAATATTAAATAAATAAATCTGAGCTTGATGTATTTAAGTGTTAAGGAGGTTGATTTTAGGTCATCTACATATAATTAACTACACACAAGGTAAATGTTACCTTCTTTCAGCCTCCCACCCTGAGAAATCCATGCGCCTCCCAGGTGTGCAAAGTGTGGAAAACCAAAAGTGTCATCATCACAATTTCAAGTAGCCTACTGTTAAAAACAATGTAGTCTGCTTTCAAATCTCAATGATGATGATTGATCTGAAGTCTATAGTTGATAAACACTTTGAGTAACTAGACTAAGTAGCGGTTTTCTTGTGAGATTACAATTATAGCTCAAAATATCTGTTAACATAGCGATAATTATGGTTATTATAGAGACTGCTGTTACCACTCGACCAGCGATATGACCTCAGAGTCAGAAGGATAACACGGTGAAACCTCTTGCTGGCAAGAGTTGTTCTACAAACACACATTAATTCAGGGAAAATGATTAAATGTAATTTAAATAAAACTTCAGCATAATCGTAATGCGTTCAGTGACCGAACTGTAAAATGTTCACACTTCTTTGTGAACTCTGGGCCATATCTGAAGAGGTGGAATTGGTTCCAGTTGCAATTGGACAGTTTATCAGATAGTTCTGTGCCCTATTCTGCAATAAACCATCTTGACTTTTGGAGTTTGAGTTCTTTTCATGTCCTGGAGAAGATGTCCTGTGTGTTTACATTTTTTGTATATTTTTTTTATTTATATTTTTTGATCACTGAACATTAGTATTTATTCTCCAAAATCTGTTGAACGTATTTGTTGCACAGTGACTATACAATTCATACAAATGTTTGACAAATCTTCTTACTTACAATTTTGAATCATTACTTGAGTTATATGAGTGGACTGTGAACACCGATGTTGAAGTTGAGAAACCCTTTGTGTTGTCATCCTGCCAATGAGAGGGATTATTTAAAAAAAAAAAAAAAAAAATCATTAATGTTTGTTTCAGCTCGTTAAAGTTGATGTTTTTGGGCTTTGGGGGTGACACACAAACTGAAATAGATTTGAGGAGACACAACACAGGGTTCTGTCAGAGAATTATGTAATTAGCACTTTAAATGTAACACATTTTCTGCTGCCGCTAAAGTGAAAGAACTGGTTTGAAATGCTGGTGCCTTTATTTGCTTCATTCATTTTCGAAGTAATAAACGTCCAACAAAATAAGTGAAATTTCTTTGTGAAATAGGTGTTAAAAAATGAAGACACCAGGTTAAATATATGGCGGGTTAAACACAGTATACATTTTCCACTTCTAGATTAATATATCAGCAAGTGTGTAAGAAAAAGCTATATACGGCTATAATGATTCAAGGACAACCAGTTGCAGACGCAAAGGGTAAAAAAAAAACAACAACAAAAAACGAGGTCTGTGAAGATGCCAACAAATTCTAAGCGGACCCACAATAATACATTCCACCGTCGGAACATAACGGTGTAACACCGAGCGGAAGCGAACAGTGAGCGCAAGGCGCTTCACCTGTACAGTTGAACTGAGTGAACGCCAAGAGGCTCTCTGTATTTATACTGAAGGTTATTAAATAAAAATGTCTTCAGCTGACTGTTTGAGACAGTTTGTCAACGAGCGACTAACTTCTGCTGCTGAAGAAATATTCAGAGTTTTTATTCAAACTGTCGTCGAGTACGAAGTGGAGATAGACCATCAGCGCAAACTGCTGGATGCCGTTTTGAAACCTGAAGTCAAGTTACAAAGGATAGGTGTGTAAAATTCATTATTTTATTAACACTTAAGAGAGGAACTTGAATTATCTCACATTTTATAAGTAGGTTCTCGCATTCAAGCAATTTGCTTTGATGTGTCGGTGAATTACAAATAGATAGTGCCAGAAAGCATGAATTAGGATACAAGCCTTACTCCAAGTCAAGAGGCATTAATAATACTTTTTGGAAAAAGATACCATTTCTAACAATAAATGTTTAATTTATGAGGAAAAAAATGTGCAATATGCTCATTATCTAGTGAGAGCTGCACAGCTTTTTTTGTTTTGTTTTGTGAGAATGAGACAAATACAGATATGGCAGTGTACAAAAGTTAAGTTCAATAGGTTAATCTGCTAAATGTCCTAAATGTTAATAGTATTTGTACTGTGCACATTCAGCTGGGAGAGCTCGTCCTGTAGCAGAGCCAGGATGATGGTGTCAGGCAGATCTTTGGTGCACCTACAGGGTCCTGGCAGAGGTTCTTTAGGAGTCTAGGGGCCAAATGTATAAACCATGCGTACACACGACAACTGATAAATGTGAAAAGTGTAAATTAAGGTGACATTTAATTAATTTATTTATTTATTTTTACTGAATTTTGTTAGGATTACATATAGTTAAGTTATTATTTGTTTTAATTACGCAGTGATGTGCGAGTTGTTACCCTTGTATTTACTTTCTTCACTAAATATGTTTGTCAGTCTACATTATGCTAATTATTATGATTATGATCCTAATGTAAATAAGCAAATAAATACATGATCTTTATGTACGTAAATAAAGATTACTGGAGAGTAAGAACACATTCAGGTGTAACCGACGATGTATACAGGGTGTAGCCGCGCAAAATGGCTGTGCCACATGATACAATGGCTGCTTTGACGTTGCTTGAGGACACTGCCGATGCGCAATTTAGGCTAGTGTAGATTTCTACACCTGCATATACACACAGTTTGATATGTTTGGCCTGGAGGATGGAGAAGAGGGCCATTAGTGCGTTGTTTTCAGAACTGTTGACTCTGCAGGGGTTCCAGAAATTGGTCTGTAAGAACAGGTGGAACAGCACAGGGTGCTCAAATGACTTCATAACCACAGAGATCAGGGTGACACGTCTGTCGTCATTTAGTCCTTTTTGGTTTCTGAGAGATGGTGGATGATGTTGGAGGTTTTGAAGCATGCTGGCACATGGCATGTCTCAGTGAAGTGTTAAAGTTATCTGTGAAAACGGCAGAACTTTATTTAATTTTTTTCTCTGTTGGTCCAGAGCTCCCACAGCAACATGTCTGTACAGAGGGGGAGGAATTTGCTGACCAGCAGCTCTGTAACCAGGAGAGGAACTCTAGTGTGGGCCAAGAGGACCCAGAGCCTCCACAGATTAAAGAGGAACAGGAGGAACTCTGCGCCAGTCAGGATGAAGAGCAGCTTGTAGTGAAGCAGGAGACGGATAACTTTATGTTGACTCCTGCTTATGAGGAAAGTGACTACAGTGAACCTGAACCAGAAAGTGACCACCAGCTCCTCTCTGAAAATTCTCATGTAGCTGATAGTCAAAATCAGAAAGAAGGCAAGCATGGAGACTCAGGAGCAAGTGGAAATACAGAGTCAGAACCAAATGAAAGATGTTACAAAACCAGAAGGCCCAGTGCAAGTGTTAACAAACCTAACCAGTCAGAGGTTGACTGTAATAGTAATGGAGGTAAAGCGTCCTTCAAATGTGACATTTGTGGGGTAGACCATAAATATAAGTCAAAATTAAATGTTCACATGAGAACCCACACAGGTGAGAGGCCGTACAATTGCAAGACCTGTGGAAAAAGATTCACTGTCATCTCTGGTTTGAAAAGGCATATGAGAACCCACACTGGTGAGAAGCCGTATACTTGCAACACATGTGGAAAAGGTTTCCGAGTTGGCAGTGACTTGAAAATCCACATGAGAATCCACACAGGTGAGAAACCGTATTCTTGCAACAGGTGTGGGAAACATTTCCGAATTGTCATGGACTTGAAAGTCCACATGAGAACCCACACTGGTATAAAGCCGTGTATCTGCAACACGTGTGGGAAAGGTTTCTCACGTAGTCGTGACTTGTCAATCCACCAGAGTGTCCACACAGGCGAGAAGCCTTACATTTGCAAGACCTGCGGGAAAAGATACAGTGACCCTTCAGGATTGAAAAGGCATTTGAAAGTCCACACAGGTGAGAAACTGTATTCATTCAAAACATGCTGGAAAGATTTTAAATGTAGTGGTGCCTTGTCAGTCCAAGGAGAACCCACACAGGTTAATAGCAGCTGCTAAACATGAGAGGGTCTTACAGACTTAATGGAGCCTTGATGCTGAAGCTGAGAAACCCTTAAGTGGTGGATGTTCATTTATGTTGTCATCCTAAAAATCTTAATAAGCCTAAAATGGCACTGGGATAATTAGTTAAAGATCTGACAATTATAAGCAGAACCACAAGAGCTACTCCATAAATTCTACTGTTGAATATGTAAGGGATAATGCCCGACGAGGTGTCCATTATCAGGAATTAATGGACGACGCGGAGGCCGCGCGTCGGACGGTTGCCTCTGCGAAGTCCATTAATTCCATATAAAACAGTTTAACATCCAGTGGAAGTAAACAAAGGGTGTCAGTTGCTTTAGATTATGCAAATTGTGTAGACTGCTGAATATCGTTTGGAAACCTGAAATAAAGTTACACACAATAGGAATGTTTTATTGTAATACAGTAAACATTGTAATTCCACATATAAAAATCGATTTTACTTTTTAAAGAGGGCCTTTGTGAAAAGGTTTGTTGATTAATTAAACTGTCATTTTACAACACCAGGGTTGTAGGATGAAATTTAGTTTAGGTCCCTTCACGCAACATCATAAAAAAAAGATTACATAGCGGAGTGCAGAGTCTGAATTGAAGAGTCTCGCAGCCTGAGGAGAGAAGCTGCTCTGTAGTCCTGTGGTACAGCAGCAGATTCTTCTGTATCTTTTGCAAGATGGCAGCATGGTGAACAGTCTGTGGAGGATATGGGTGTTTGTGCAGACATCCAACTCTACCAACCTTACTTGCATGTCTGCACTTTGTTCTTTATCATCATACCAGTGTCTTATTTACTTTGTTCTCTTTACCTGCAGAGCTCCAACAGCAACATGTTTATAAGGAGGGGGAAGTTCTCACTGACCAGCAGCTCTGTGACCAGGAGAGGAACTCCAGTCCGGGACAAGAGGACCCAGAGCCTCCACAGATTAAAGAGGAACAGGAGGAACTCCGCACCAGTCAAGAGGAAGAGCAGCTTGTAGTGAAGATGGAGACTGATACTTTTATGTTGACTTCTGCTTATGAGGAAAGTGATCACAGTGAACCTGAACCAGAAAGTGACCACCAGCTCCTCTCTGACAATTCTCATGGAGCTGAGAGTCAAAGTCAGAATGAAGGGAAGCATGGAGACTCAGGAGCAAGTGGAAATACAGAGTCAGAACCAAATGAAAGATGTTACAAAACCAGAAGGCCCAGCGCAAGTGTTAACAAACCTAACCAGTCAGAGGTTGACTGTAATAGAGGTAAAACGTCCTTCAAATGTGACATTTGTGGGAAAGACCATAAATATAAGTCAGAATTAGATGTTCACATGAGAATCCACACAGGTATAAAGCTGTATATTTGCAACACGTGTGGGAAAGGTTTCTCACGTAGTCGTGACTTGTCAATCCACCAGAGTGTCCACACAGGCGAGAAGCCTTACATTTGCAAGACCTGCGGGAAAAGATACAGTGACCCTTCAGGATTGAAAAGGCATTTGAAAGTCCACACAGGTGAGAAACTGTATTCATTCAAAACATGCTGGAAAGATTTTAAATGTAGTGGTGCCTTGTCAGTCCAAGGAGAACCCACACAGGTTAATAGCAACTGCTAAACATGAGAGGGTCTTACAGACTAAATGGAGCCTTGATGCTGAAGTTGAGAAACCCTCTCTAGTGGTGGATGTTCATTTATGTTGTCATCCTGCCAGCACATGTCTTCACTTTGTTCTTTATCATCATACCAGTGTCTTATTTCCTTTGTTCTCTGCACCTGCAGAGCTCCAACAGCAACATGTTCATAGGTAGCAGGAAGTTCTCACTGACCAGCAGCTCTGTGACCAGGAGAGGAACTCCAGTCTGGACCAAGAGGATGCAGAGCCTCCACAGATTAAAGAGGAACAGGAGGAAGTCTGCAGTAGACAGGATGGAGAGCAGCTTGTAGCGAAGCTGGAGACTGACACCTTTATGTTGCCTCCTGAAGGTGACCAGCTGCTCCTTTCTAACAACTCTCATGTAGCTGAGAGCCAACCAGGCAAGCATGGAGACTCAGGATCAAGTCCTACATATGAGGAAAGTGACCACCAGCTCTTATGTAACAACACTTGTGTCACTGAGAGTCAAGATCAAAATGAAGGCGAGCACAGAGACTTTGGATCAACTCAGAATGCAGAGACAAACCCAAATGAAAGCCATCGCAGCATTGAAAGTCACATTAATAATGTAAGCAACACTAACTTGTCTGAGATTGATTTGAGAGTGAATGCTAACAAGGGTAAATCGTCTTTCAAATGTGACACATGTGGAAAAGCATTCAAGTTTAATTCCAATTTGATTGTTCACCAGAGAATCCACACAGGTGAGAGGCCGTTTGTTTGCAAAATATGTGGGGACGATTTTGCACGTAATGATTCCTTGTAAATCCACATGAGAAGAGCCCACACTGGTGAGAGACCATACATGTGCAACATCTGCGGGAAAAGATACTTTGATGGTTCTCAATTGGCAAAGCGTAGAAGATGTCATACAGACGGTTAAGCATCGACATCGCAACGATAGCATGTGTAATAGTCACATCACCAGACATGTTTTTGGGGTTTGTTTTTTTTGGTGCTTTATACAGAAGGAAAACTTGCAGGGTTCTCATTGTCCATGACTAATTGTCAAAAGAGCTCTGTGGTAGGGAATGCTATACTCTGATTTAAGGATTTTTGGATAAACAGCATTTGTTCCTAATGAGTGGCATGCAAATGAGAGGCAAGAGGAACGGGTTGGCGAGAAAGGAAAAGACACATTATCTCAATGAGGACCTGATATGGAGATGGGAATAAAATAGTACTGGCACCTTGTGAGAGGTGTGAGGAAAAATCAAGGTATGCCAAATATTAAAATATAGAAGTGCCAGCACTTCAGTCATGGGATGTGTGTTTCTCTCAGTCAGTTTTCTCCAGTAGCTGCCCATAATATACCTCGGCCACGCTATGATTGATATGACTATGATTAATGTAGTGTATGCCTTTCAGTGCAGCCAGGAATACACAGATTTGTCCATTGGGAAGACAAATCTATGTTGTGTAAACCACAAAGGTGAGAAGCTTTACCTTTGCAAGTCCTGCTGGTAAGGATTCATTCACATTTCGGCATTGCAAAGGCAAATGAAAACACAAGCAACCAGAAGCCACATTCGTGTGAATTACGTGAAAAAGGTTTCCCACATAGTCGTGCCTTGAGAATCCACAAAGACAAGAAGCTGCAGGAGAACGTTCAGTGTCATTTCATGCTTTAAAAGGCCAATGGGCACACTGGTGAGAAGCCACATTCTTGAAAAACATGTGGAAAAGATTTCCAACCTGGCAGTGATTTGAAAGTCCATGTGAGAATCCACACATTTAAAAGCTTGAGAAGGTTTTTCAGACTTAATGGTGTCTTGATGGCCAGCACGAGAAGAGCCCACACAAGTGAGAATATAAATGCAACAACTGTGGCAGAAGATAACTGTGTCTCAGAGGGCCCGATTAGCAAATTATGTGGAAGATGATGCAGTTCGTGGTCATAGTTTTTATTTAAATGACATACATGTCACCTGACGATCAGTATCCAGAGGAGAAACATCGAGCTGAAACTCCGGTGAAGACTTGTTCACCTACTGCATGAAAACCCCATTTACTGTAGCTACATGTCTGTAAGTGAATATATCCACTGAGAGGAGATCACAATAATTTGTGTAATGGAGTATGAAGTAGTGCATTCGTTGACAATGAAGATGATATTTTTATGATGATGATTTTAGAACGATATCGGGTAATGGAATAAAATTGCTGATGAAACACATTATTCTTAACCCCCTTCAAGCCAGGGTTTTATAATCATCCCAACTTTATTTCAAACAAAACAAAATGCATTCAAAAAGTTTCACTTCGCAAGTGATTAAAAACATGTGATATCATGAAAACAAAAATGTTTTGGAAACTAATGGTAAGAGGCAAAGTCGCTGTTTTTAAATATGGCTCAAGAATTTGTTAGATCCCTTTTGAATACTTAAATATTCTGAACCAATGCCTTATTTGAATTTGGATTTGACCTGAATGCATATTTTTCATTATGTTTTGATGTGTTCGACTTCATATAAGTGTTGATATTTTGAGCTTTTGTGGTGAAGTTAGAGAATGAATTGCTGCTGCCCTCATTTCATGTATGACGATGGAAACCTGTACTGCTGTCCCATCTTCACTTGTATAAAATAACAAAAAACATTCCAGCCTTGTTGTTCTGACTCTGGTATATGGGTTGTTTCAATACAGATCTGACACTGAGCAAAGAGAGCATATTTGCTTACAATCTCATACCCAAAACTTAAGGTGACAAACTTTCACTCAACATTTATCTCTCATAGTCATTATATATCATCTTGTCTGAGATGTAAACAGATCAGACACGGATTTATACACAGGACAGAGTCATTAGTTTGAACAGATGATATAAAGGGAACAGAAAACACATTTTAAAAGCCTATAATCATCCTTACTCGGTAAAGTGCAGCTCCCACACGAAATTGTATTTAATAAAATAAATAATAATTAGAAAATAAATACCACGGCTGTCTAATAAACATTAATAAAACATATCAAATAGATTTGGGAAATGGGGAATCAAATATTTGCTGAAATGTAACCGGAACCAATCAAACAAAACGTTAATTCCACTGTCGGACCACAACGGTGTAACAACCAGCGGAAGTAAACAGAAGGTGTCTGTGCTCTACCTGCACAGATCAAGTGAGCTAACTCACAGAGGCTAGCGTTAAAACTCCGAGCTGTCTCAATTATATTTCAGTAACAATGTCTTCAGTCGAGTATTTGAGAGAGTTTGTTAACGAGCGACTAACTGCTGCTGCTGAAGAAATATTCAGAGTTTTTAAGAAAACTATCGTCGAGTACGAGGAAGAGATCGACCGTCAGCGCAGACTTTTCATTTGGAAACCGGACACGACATTAGACAGAACAGGTGTGCAAAACTGTGTCGTTTTATTAACACTTAACAGAGGAACTCGATTTATTATTCAGTCGCATGTCGGTTTTTTATACTTCATGGCACGTCGCCTTGATTCCTGTTGTTTCTGTCCCTGCAGAGCTCCCACAGCAACATGTTTACAAGGAGGAGGAACTTCTGGCTCATCAGCAGCTCTGTGACCAGGAGAGGAACTCCAGTGTGGACCAAGAGGACCCAGAGACTCTGCAGATTAAAGAGGAGCAGGAGGAACTCTGCACCAGTCAGGAGGGAGAGCAGCTTGTAGTGAAGCTGGAGACTGATACCTTCATGTTGATTCCTCCTTATGAAGAAAGTGACCACAGTGAACCTGAATCAGAAAGTGACCACCAGCTCCTCTCTGTCAGCTCACACATAGCTGAGAGTCAAGATCAGACAGGAGGTAATCATCAAGACTCTGGATCAACTAGAGATAAAGAGCCAGAATCAAAGAAAAGACATTACAAAAGCAGAAGTCAACATGTTTACAACCCTAACTTGTCACAGATTCATTGTAATACTCAGAAAGGTAAAAAGTCTTTCATATGTGACATATGTGGAAAGTCTTTTAATTTTAAGTCCAATTTAAATGAACACCTGAGAATCCACACAGGTGAAAAGCCATATTCCTGCGACACCTGTGGGAAAACGTTCTGTCGGACATCAGACTTGAACACTCATATAAGAACCCACACAGGTGAGAAGCCGTATTCATGCGACACCTGCGGGAAACGGTTCCGCCGGACATCGGAGTTAAAAAACCACATAAGGACCCACACAGGTGAGAAGCCGTACCTTTGCAGAACCTGTGGGAAAGATTTCTCACGCAACGAGGCCTTGAAAATCCACATGAGAAGAGCTCACACTGGTGAGAAGCCATACCTTTGCAAGATCTGCGGGAAAAGGTTCTTTGATGCTTCTCATTTGGCAAAGCACATACGAGCTCATTCAGGCAAGAGGCGTTGAATATTTCAAAAATATGTGATTCAGTTCTTACTGGTTTGTCGTCAAAACACACAGGAACTCGCAGAAGTGAGAAGCCACAAACTTGCAGGAATTTTGGGAGAACTTTTAAGCAAATCAAAAAGCACCTCAGGAACGAGAAAACACAGGAGAAACCATCAAATTGAAACTCTTGTGGAGACGTGTTCACCTGCTGAATGAAACAGACTTTGCAGTATCTACATCTCTGTAACTAAATGTCAGTTTTGCATAAAAGATGAGATCTCATTACTATTGTATCATAATGGCTGCATATGACTGTATTACTTCTGTTTCTCTTGGCAAGCATATTTCTTTAAACAATCGTGATCTCAAAATGATCGACTATTTGTTGCACAGTAGTGACTTTTAAATGGTGATGTTGATTGATGTTGGTTTTGCCAAATGTCTATAAAGTATCTAAGATTACTTTTAGTTTAAAGTTTTGGAAGGACTGTCCATGTGATGCCGCTGTTTTACAAAAGGATTTAATCCTTAAATATAGGATTAAATGTGATGTGTCGTCTTTTTGTTGTTTTATATACTACATATATATGTACTACATACTATTTAAGGCCTACGAGATATGACAATATGTAATCATGTGACAGTAGAGAAATGTCTGTCATTTTATATTCTGCTGTTGTTTACTTTGTGTCGTGACAAATCACACTCTCCAGCAGTATGTGTTATTATTTGGATGGTGTTTTGCTTTCTGCCACATGGTGGGAAATTTGCATGAAAGGAACACAAACAAAGATGGAGAAGACTGAACATGCCACAGAATTGTATAATTTAAAAAAAAGCGGAAGAGCTGACCAGCCAAGGAAACATTCATTATGTTTGTAACTAAGTGTTTTCTATTTACTTGTATATATTTTATATATTCATGTTTGATATTTTCTTACATGCATAATGGAAAGTTCCCACAAAGGTTCTTAATAAAATGAGAAAATCATTGAAATATGAATGAATGCAGTTTTTAGCAGTTTTATTTATTTTTAGTTTTATATAAACTATTGATTAAATATAGCCTCACTATTCATTTGGTTTCACTCCTCAGGGATGCCACTGTCATTCAGTTCAACAGACTGACAGGCTGATGAATACAGATTGACTAACTACAATACAGAAATTAGTATAGCATCACTTGTGTAATTAAACGTGAGCGATATAATAATTTTTCACCACCCAGAAACATTTAATGACAGCTACAGTTTCAGCTGATCTTTTCTTTGTTCAATGCTGCATTTGGTGCTGAGAATTAGTTGAACATAATTCAGCACCACTTGTTTAATATTTCAATTCAACTGCACAATTTATGGCACTTTGCTTGCATGTTGTAAATCAGTGTGTCAATCTAGAAAAAAAAAACATAATCTACACAACAAATCTTAAAATCCAATATATAATAATATTTGTGCTGATATTTCTTGAGTGCACTGTGAATTGCATTGTGTTATTTATCACCTTTTGCTGTCATTGTGGATTGAGAAGTAAACAGTAAACATCTGAGTGAGATGCTGTCAGTTGAAAGCGGAACTGAAAGCTCCCGCCCCTCCTCTGTCGGACCTAAACAAGCCTGACATCAAGCGGAAGTAAACAGCACCAACGATCCGTTAGCTGTTATAGTATTACATTAAGAACAAAAATGTATTGAGGTCGTGGAGTCGATTGTTATTGGATTTTTTAATTAAGACACAATGCCGTCAGTTGTGTGTTTGAGACGGTTTGTCAACGAGCGACTAACAGCTGCTGCTGAAGAAATATTCGGAGTTTTTATTAAAACTATCGCCGAGTACGAGGAAGAGATCGACCGTCAGCGCAGACTGCTGGATATCATTAGGAAACCTGAAATAAAGTTACACAGGATAGGTATGTTAAACCTCATACCACAGGAAGTATACGATTTTTTAAATTATTATTATTGTTTTTTTATTCTGCTATTTTTATAGTATTTTATTCCTGTTGTTTTCTGGCCCTTCAGAGCTCCCACAGCAACATGTCTGTGAGGAGGAGGAGGTTCTCTCTGACCAGCAGCTCTGTGACCAGCAGAACCCAGAGCCTCCACAGATTAAAGAGGAACAGGAGGAACTCTGTATCAGTCAGGAGGGAGAGCAGCTTGTACTGAAGCTGGAGTCTGATACATTTATGTTGCCTCCTGCTTATGAGGAAGATGACCACAGTGAGCCTGAACCTGAGAGTGACCACCAGCTCCTCTCTGACACCTTTCACGTAGCTGCGAGTGGAGATCAGACAGGAGTCAAGCTTGAAGACTCAGGATCAACCAGCGACACGGAGCCAGAATCAAAAGAAACATATCTTGTAGGACAAAGTCACAGTAAACCTAACGGGTCGGACATTCACTGTAATACTCACGCTGGCGTAAGAGCTTTCAAATGTGGCATATGTGGGAAGGTTTTCAAGTTTAAATCCAGATTGAATGTACACCTGAGAACCCACACAGGTGAGAAGCCATATTGTTGTGACACCTGTGGAAAAAGGTTCAGTCAGTCGTCATCGCTGAACACCCATGCAAGACTGCACACAGAGGAGAAGCCATATTCTTGCGAAACATGTGGCAAAAGTTTCAGACGTAGTCATGGGTTGATAGTCCACAGGAGGAGCCACACAGGTGAGAAGCCGCATTCTTGCCAAATCTGCGGGAAAGATTTTCCATTCGGCAGCAATTTGGAAATCCACATGAGAACCCACACAGGTGAGAAGCCGTACCTTTGCCGAATATGTGGGAAACGATTCAGTCAGTTGTCCATAATGACAAATCATACGAGAACCCACACGGGTGAGAAGCCTTACTCTTGTAAAACCTGTGGGGATGAGTTCAGACGTAGCCATGCCTTGAAAACCCACATGACAATGCACACAGGCGAGAAGCCGTATCCTTGCAAAATATGTGGGAAACATTTCAGAGTGCGTGGACACCTGAAGCTCCACATGAGAAGAGTCCACACTGGCGAGAAGCCGTACCTCTGCAAGACCTGTGGGAAAAGATTCAGTGACGTTTCAGCGTTAAAAAGGCACACGATGTTCCACACAGGCGAGAAGCCGTATTCCTGCGACACCTGTGGGAAAAGATTCTATCAAAAAGCAGATTTGATCATTCATATCAGATCCCACACGGGTGAGAAGCCGTACTCCTGCAAAACGTGCGGGAAAGAATTCACACGTAGTAGTGCTTTGACAGTCCACACAAGAAGAGCCCACACTGGTGAGAAGCAGAATCATGACGATATCTGAAGACGGAGATACTTTGATGCTTCTCATTTAGGGAACTTGCAGGCGTGAGGAGCCACGCAATTTCAGCACTTGTGGGAAAAGTGGAGACATTGTCACTGACTGAATAAAATACACTTTTGCAGTAGATTCATGTACACATTTCCTATTGAGAGGAGGTCATAACATGTTTTTGTACTGCAGTACATTCTCAATAATGCCTTCAAGTAGAAAAGATACCTGTTGCATTGTGTGTTTACAGCTCCAAGTAACAATTGTGGTGTTGCGTCAGTCAAGTTGTCAACCTGCCAACCAGCCTTTTTGTTTTTATGTCACCAGCATTTGTTAATAATTTGATATTTTATGTATGTTCTAATTGCATCAACATGAAAGAATATCATGTTTGATGTTTTCACACACAAACAACTTGTAAATTATGTACTACATGGTGTTGTCAAATAATTAAATTATATTTCTAAAATGCCAGGTAATAAAACTGATGTTCTCAAACTGATGGATTGGAGCATTACATGAATTACATGCAAATGTTTTGCTAAAATGTTATCAGAATTATTCAAATTTATTGATGAGAAAAACATACAGAACTTTCATAAGGATAAGAAACGTCAATACAGGACAATACAAATGTGTTGGTGTAAAACAAAATGGAATAGAAAAAGAACGGAAAATTATTAATTAAAAATTAAAAAGCTCGACAAGAATCAACATCTAGGAGCAGCATTTAAAGGAGACATTTATCAAATTGGCGAGATATATCTCGATATATCTTACAATTTTGCTATACTTTACTTTTCTCAGTGAGGAGGAGATTAAAATGGTTCATAAACCATACAAAATAAGGCTGAAATTATATCCAGTTATTACAGTGAATATGATATTTATCCATGAAAAGAATCATGTTAATCAAATCAAAAATGTCCTCAGTTAAAGGCGGAACCAATTATCTCCCGCCCCTCCACTGTCGGAACTTAACAGTGGGACATCCAGCGGAAGTAAACAAGGGACGCGTCAGCTGCATGCGTGAAACCTACCGGAAAACGATATCGTTACCGTTAGTTATTGGATTTTTAATTAAAACATGATGTCTTCTGTTGAGTGTTTGAGACAGTTTGTCAACGAGCGACTAACTGCCGCTGCTGAAGAAATATTCAGAGTTTTTAAGCAAACTATCGTCGAGTACGAGGAAGAGATCGACCGTCAGCGCAGACTGCTGGACACCGTTTGGAAACCTCATACACGGTCTCACATGACAGGTGTGTTAAACTTAGTTTCTTTAATAACAAAAAAAAAAAGAGGAGTTGATTTGCACATGATCTGTTTAGATATGCTGTTTCGCTCCTGTGTTTATTCTAAGATTTATTCTTAATATTGCAAAATAATGAAATACATTTTATTTATGTCCCTCCAGATGTCCCACAGAAACAGGTGTGTCAGGAGGAGGAGGTCCTGGCTGACCAGCAGATCTGTGACCAGGAGATGAACTCCAGTCTGGACCAAGAGGACCCAGAGCCTCCACAGATTAAAGAGGAACAGGAGGAACTCTGCACCAGTCAGGAGGAAGAGCAGCTTGTAGTGAAGCTGGAGACTGATACCTTCATGTTGATTCCTCCTTATGAAGAAAGTGACCACAGTGAACCTGAACCAGAAAGTGACCAACAGCTCTCTCTGAACTCTCACATAGCTGAGAGCGAAGATCAGAAAAGAGGCGAGCATGGAGACTCGGGATCAACAACAGATACAGAGCCAGAACAAAAGGAAAAACATCACACAAGTGACTGCGACAGTAATTGTAGAGACAGACCTGACAGGACAGAGATTCACTGTAATGCTAACACAGGTAAAAAGTCCTTCAGATGTGATGCTTGTGGAAAGACTTTTCAGTATAAGTCCAAATGGAGTGTACACTTGAGAAGCCACACAGGTGAGAAGCCATATTTTTGCGAGTACTGTGGAAAAAGATTCAGTCATTCATCGTCGTTGAACGCCCATGTGAGACTCCACACAGGAGAGAAGCCATACTCTTGCAAAATATGCGGGAAAGGTTTCAGACTTAATAGTGGCTTGTTGGTCCACACGAGAACACACACAGGCGAGAAGCCGTATTCTTGCAAGACGTGCGGGAAAGATTTCCCGTTTGGCAGAGAGCTGAAAGTCCACATGAGAACCCACACAGGTGATAAGCCGTACCTTTGCCAGATCTGTGGGAAAAGATTTAATCAAAAATCAGAGCTGAAAAATCATGCAAGAATCCACACGGGCGAGAAGCCATATTGTTGCAACACCTGTGGGAAAAGATTCAGTCAGTTGGCATCGTTGAACGTCCACATGAGACTCCACACAGGCGAGAAGCCGTATTCTTGCGAAACATGCGGGAAAGTGTTCAGAGTGAGCGGTCACCTGACGATCCACATAAGAAGAGCTCACACTGGTGAGAAGCCGTACCCTTGCAAGATCTGCGGGAAAAGATACTTTGATGCTTCTCATTTGGCAAAGCACATAAGATCTCATACAGGCAAGTAGTATTCACTTCTACCGGTTGGTGGTCAGAACACACACAAAGTCACAGACGTGAGAAGACCACATACTTTCAGCACTTATTGGAAAAGTTTTACTCATCCTGTACTTGGAAAAACCAAGCGAGGCTCAGTAGACACAGGAGAAACCATTGAGCTGACATTGAGGAGACGCGTTCACCTGCCGAATGAATACCCTTTTGCAGGAACTTCGTCTGTGTAATTGAATGTCTGCAATTTCTGGTAGAGATCACAATATGTTTGTGTAATTCAGAAGTACATTTTTCATCATGCAAAAAAATGTGTTCGATCTGGTAAAATTATTCCTTCTACCTCAGTTGAATTAGTGGACTGTCATCTCTGATGTGGAAGATGAGAAACCCTCTCACTTGAGGTGTTGCATCACTTGTGTTTACATCCTATCTTTTTATTTCTTTACGATGTTGTGCAGCCTTAATGTGATGCCAGAAGTCAGCACACCTAAGTCCCCCTCTTTGCTCAGCACTAAGCTAAGCGCCTGTCCCTAGAAACTATTCCCCCAGGTGGTGTCCCCACATCACAAGGTTATTTTTGCTTACCTGTTAAAGTGTATTGGTTTTGTTTGCGAAGCAGCCATCCTGAATGTATGTTGAGCCAGCAATTTCCTCTCTGTGTGTACTCAAGCCTGCGTACACATGTAAGTGTGCCATGTCCTGAACTCACTTGTGTGAGACAACAGAGCAGCAGTCAGACCCAGGAAGCCATACACTTGTTAAAACTGTGACAGAGGTTTCAGTTCAGTAAAAAGACTTGACAAAAACTTTGTAGTTTTGCCATAACTGTGTCCTGTTATTTTCATACATTACACTGTGTTTGAGCAACAGCATTTCTCAGAACAGTCACAGACTTCTATCTTGGAATTCTTTGTTTCACAGTGAGTGCAAAGTGCAAAACATAGCGGAAGTAAACCAAACAAGTGGTATTAGCGTTCGCTGCCAAATAACAATCACTTCAGTTGAATGTTTGAGATCGGTTGTCAGCGAGTGACTTACTCTTAGATTTATTCACCTGTAAAACACCAAAACATCTAAAACAAGCAGAGCGTTCTCAGCAGAGTGCAGATCTCTGCCAGGTGTGTCTGGCTGAAACAGAGAAAGGTCAAATATCTGTACCAGATGGTGAATCAACTACTTGAATGCCACCACAACCAGATGCAACCAGTGGAGACTAGTAAAGCACTGAATAAAGTTTTTTTTTTTAGTATGGCTTTCTTATAGCAATGAATACAAAGTTGCAATGAAGTGTTCTGGTATTATCTGCTTTCAAACTTGTCATTTCAACTTTTTTTTTTTAAGACTATTTTGTTGTAACATACCTCAACCCCCCTGAAATCTAGCTGTGGGCGGCTGTAGCTCAGGGGTAGAGTCAGCGTTCCTTTATCAGAAGATTGCTGGTTCAATACCCTGGTCCGCATGTTGAAGTGTAACACAAACTGCTCCAGATGTACTGGTTGTCACCTTGCAGGGCAGGCAGCACCATCAGTGTATGAATTACTGTTAAGTTACATTGGCTAAATGCCCTAGAATGTCAATGTGAACAAGGCATGGATTTTTTGGATGTAGACGGTGCCTCCTGCTGGTCATGAAAATACATGCACTTAAAATAGTGGTTACACATGCGAGACAATGGCGGTCTTGACAGAATAATTTAATAACTGGGATTTAACAGGTATTGCCAACAAAGAGATCAGACATGACTGTAAAGGGTTTCATGATTTTAATCATGTGAATGCTTTTTTTCCATCATCCCGACACTCATTTGCCATGAAACAAAAGAGATGCATAAATTTGGGCAGGGTGAGGAGGTAACTGGACAGCAGTGCAATTCTGAACTAAAAGAATCTGAAGATGAGACCCATCATGACGGCAGTGGTGTGCCAAACCAATTTGTGATAGCAGTAGGTAGTAATAACTTCCAGACGCGCACACACGCACAATGACGCTGATGAATGACATGAAAACAAACACTGTTTCAAGAGGTGACAAGGAATTTTACTCAGGACAAGATGTCGTATCTGTGGATGCAGAAGAATGCATCCTGTCCAACGAATGGGCGGGGGAAAATGTACAACAGCAGAGGCACAGCAGAAACATAAAACCAGTCGAGTGATTCCCATTATTTGATTGCTGGTCAATCCTTTAATCATGTAATAGACATCACGAGGCATCAAATGTGTCAGAAAACCTTCCATCAGATCAACTCAACATCAACATGACACATTTTCCTCAACAGCTCAGGTTGTTTTGTTAACGAGCACCAACTGCTTTAAATGTTGCCTCAATCAGTTAACAAATACTCAGAATGCCGTCTCAGAATCTTGGATGTTTTTTTGTTTTGTTTTTTTTTTAAATATGGCAGCAGAGCACAAACCAACCTTTATGATTTTTAAAAATGTCCTTTATTCCCTTTTGCACCACAAGTGCAGAGCTGATTGAAAAGGTGCTTCTTCATCAGCATCAACACTGGTGATTAAAGGACAAGGACTTATTTGGATTTGGATTGATACACAGATCATATGGGGAGGGGAAAAGGAGACATTCCACTTAGAGAAAAGGTGCAACTGGGCGCTTTAAACACACTGAGGTGAATGATCAAACCAAAATACAAACGGACAACGGTACAATATAGAAAATATGTTCTCTGATGAAAAATGCAACACAACCGCCATTTAACCTTAGGCACATATGTAAAAACCAATAATATAAATCTTCATTAGCAATCTGTCTGCTTAAAAAGTATAATTTATTAATGGAGTCCACATCTATGATATATGTCAATGGCGAAAAATGCTGAGGAGACAAACATTCATACATCTGAAATGAATGAATGTTACTCCAAGAATGCCAAATGTAGTGGGAGGGTTACAAAATCTTAAACATTGTTAAATATGCTGAAAACTGAATTTATACAGTACACATTTAAGTGGTAAACCTTCCATTAACAGCTTTTAGGGTCTATATTTATGAGCGCTTAATGAAGCTAGGGGAATCTGTCATAATGCTATACATTTTACATTTTTTAGTGCCACAATGCCAAAAAAATAACATTAATCTCATTTGTTGCTTCTCCCACATGTTAATAATATATCTTTATGGGGGAAAAAAAATCAAGTATTTTCTCTTTTCAGTTTAAAGACATTGTAGCATCATAGTGTTAAACACAACACATACACTGTATATGCAAATAAAATCTGCAATTTCTTTTATACAGATTGTCCATTCAGTGGCTTACCAGTGGAGACAGGCTGCACTTTACCACAGTCACCTCTGGGTTTAAGGAGTGACCTCTCTCTCAATAATATACCAGTCTTTGTTTGCTAATTACAGCAGCAAGCAGCTACGCTATGTCCACCCTGTTCAGAAGCAGGGCCAGTCTAGATCTGCCGTAACGCCAGCTGACGAAAACAGACAAAGACATTTTGACTGAACCGTTGCATTTTAGTGAAACGCAGGTTCAGAATGTGGCGTCTTTTGGTGTCTGATACAGCACATCAGCATGGTCCTGCTTATTAACCAAAGATAAAGGTGGGAAAACTACTGAACCAAAAAGTTCAGCAAACTATATCTGAAGAATTGATGACTTCTCTCATATCCTGAACATGAGCAAAAAGGTATCCAAATAAAACAAAATAAAACTGCTAACAGAGACAGAAATATACAGGATATTTACAAATTTACAGGAGGAGGAGAAGGAGGAGACCGTCTAGACTGTAAGGAGACACCGTCAAACAGACGGCTGACCAGGATGGGCGGTTTGGGCTTCATTTCCAGGACAGGAGGTCAAAGAAATCACACCACCAGCTGTCTGCCAGTCCAGTGAAATTTCAGGCGGGTTTGTCCAGCTCTGATGGAGAGTTACAGAGAACGGAGTGTAACAGTGTGAAAGCAGAGGGTCGAGGGTACGGAGAAGCAGCTTCTGAGATGAAGCAGAAGACACAGCAGACCTTTCCTCCCTGAGGACACAGGGCTGTGTGAGTCCATCCCCTACTTCAGTCCATGGGCTCCTGCTCCTCTTTACACGCCGTTGGCACTCATCTTGCTCTTCTGGGAGACCTCTGTTGCTGCTTTAGCCTGTGAAAGGTGTCACAGAGCTTAGTTTAACTTCAACATCCATATTTTAACATCGGAAATGTTTCAGATTCATTGAAGGTGTCATGAAACCAATTTCATTTTGTTGTGTTGCCTTTATTTTAGAGCTCCCAGCCAGTAAGTGACAAATCATGGGACAAAGAGTGAGATCAGGATTGTGCAAACTTGTTTTGCGAGGGCTTGATTGTACCAGACTTTCATTTATATGTAGAAGTCCCACACTGCAGGTTTACACTTTGAGTTGAATGAAACTGACATCGAAACAGCTACATAAAAGACAATCCCAGCAGTCTTAAAACGAGCCGAGTGTCTTGTGGCACTTTTCAAAAAACTAAAACATGTGGTATCATTTTATTTTAAAGATGCAACAATCACGCTAAAAAATGACACACAGGGGCTTTAAAACGTGTTTAGATGTCATGTAGTACTTCAAATGACTTCTTGGTTTAAAAAAAAACACTTGGAAGCACGCATGACACCGATAGGTCTATATTTATCAGCTATTTTTAAACCTCACAGATTAACTTCAGATGTTCAGCTACAACTTTGCCAGTGGCTTTTTGTATTTGTGAGGATTATTGTCAAACTTCTAATCTTCACCTCTATAAATCTGAACAAAACACTGACAACCAGTTTCTATTCTTTGTCTACAGTATTCAAGTTTCAGTATGAAGCAGAATAGCTGGTTTTCAAGAATAGCAGCCGAGTCCCGCTGTGAGAGATTAGCATGTCATGTGGGAAAGATCAAAGTCAGGAAGAACTAACTGGATTATGAAACCCTGTGCACCATTAAATCCTATACTGGTTTCTGTGGACTCCACAGGAACAAGGAACACTGAGTGCTCACCTGAAGGACTTCTGCAGGAGTCAGAGGTTTGTCGGACACCACAGGAGCCTTGTCTCTCATCTCCTCCACCTACAACACACAGATATAAAGACATAAGATGAGGGGTCCTGAAGGATGATTTCTGTATGATTGGCCCCTCTAGAAATGTTACATGCTACATAAGTGTATTCTTTGCTATCATTTTTAACAATCTGATGGGTATGTGCAGTTTAAATAACCTAAAGAAATAATTGTGACATTTGTTGACTTTCTTGCTGAGAGTTAGATGAGCAGACTGATACCAATGTGAAGCTACAGCCAGCAGGTGGTTAGCTGTGCTTAACAAAAAGACTGGAAACAGGAAGAAACACCTAAACCGTGCTTAACGAGTACAAATTCCAACCTGTAAAAAGAGATATGGATTACATAAATGAGATAGAAAGGTGTTAATTAGTGAGCCTTTAGAGATACTAGCAGGGTGATTTGTTACTTTTGGAGACAGCCAGACTATCGATGCCGCAGTTCTAATCTTTTTGCTTAGCTAAGCTTATCAGCTCATGGCTGTAGAACTGTTGTACACATCTAGCGTTATCAGTCTTCTCAACTGTATATGTCTCTTGATGTTGTATTGCTGTATGTTGTATTGCTGTATGTTATAAGCAGTAGGAGGGTTGTCTTAATTGATAAATGAAGATCAGTACTTAATCGTTCAGCACTGTCCTAAAATCATAAACTATTTGCTTGTTACTCTGGTATATGTCTAAAGGCTTCAGTGCACTGACCGGTCTGTCTTTGATGATGAGGGCAGGGTCCGTCAACATGTCAGTACTGACTGAGGTCGTGTTTACTCCTGTATTATCCGCTGGAGGAGGAGGAGTAGCTTTCTGCAAAAAAAAAAACAAAAAAACCACCTCATAAGAAGTTCACATCCCACGAAAGACTTCCTGCTCTATTGCTCATTTAGTGGCTCTATTTGTCAGCATTTATATTGATAATTGATCGTTAATCGTTTTCTACAGTGCAAAAATGCCAAACATCAACTTGTTCCAGCTTTTCACATGTTCAGATTTGCCACTTTCCTCTGTCATATATGATGTCAACAAAATATATTTGGGTATTTGGTCCCTTGTAAATTGGCAGAGCTAGCTACATCTTAAATAGTTATGAAAAAGCTTGTTTCCATAAAGAGAGCAAACAATGAGCGTACCAAACATCAGCGACCTATATGCCAACTGGAATGTTAAGCTGAGTTCAACTTTCTCTAATCTGTACATTTGTGTAAGACTTTAAGTGGACATACAAAATGTTGCAGTGTGTAAGACTTTAAGTGGACTGTAAAGGTCGAACCTCGAGTTTGGGAACAGGGGGGATGACGGGGGGTTTTGGTTTGAGGTCAGTCAGGTACATGGCTCTGGAGAGCAGCAGCAGCGACGGAGGAACGTTTTCCTTTAGGTGCAGGTCCAGCCACTAGATGGAGATTAACAATTATTATACGGGGAACAATGACAAGTCTGTTTGTGTTTGTAAACAACAAACTTAGAATAATTGCAACAAGTACAAATGTTCGTCTTTCATTGCAATTAATTTCAGCCTATGGCTGTGTTAATGTGAGGAATCAACATATTGTGAAACCAGGATATTGTTTCTGTAAACAAAATAAAATGCACAAATTAACATTTAGTTGCTCACCTGCTGCATCTGCTGCCGTAGCTGGTCAGTGGTGAGACCAAGAGACCTCATACCTCGGCTACGACATGCTGCCTGTAGTTCTGACACACTCATTGCTGCCACACCCTCTGCTGCAATCATCTGTGAAGAAATAGAGAAGGAAGTCAAAAAACTGCTGCACATGCATGAGAAAATTACACACACTCAAACGTTGAATTGGCTCGATTAAGAAAGTGAAGTTCCAGTAGTTTTACCTGCCAATGTCCTATGAGGGTTCTAATAACATTTTTTGATAGAAATACTGATTTCTGATTTAAAATTCAATTTGCAGATTGATCACAGTAAACTTTTAGTCACCTTATTATCCTGTCAATCATTTTAATGTGGACTAATGACAAGGTGTCCTTGCTGCAATAAGGCAGCAAGAAAAAACAGGATAACCTTTGTTTTCCTATGAGAGATAACTGAAGCCAGTTTCAACTATCTGCAAGTTGTTGATCTAACCACAGAGCATGAATTGACATGAGCAATAAAAAAGGGCCAAAACAAGCAGAATCCTGGCATAACTCTTTCTAGTTTCACAACCTCTTGTGTTAGTCCTCTATCTCACCTCATCATCTGACTTGATGGTTCTGAGTTGCATCATCAGCTGAAAACGCAGCAAGTTGTTTGTGCCGATGGGCTGCAGCTCCAACAGTTTACACAGAGCCACGAGCTGGGGGCGCTCCAGGTGCTCCAGAGTCAGCTCATCCTCAAACAGCTTTGAGAACCGGACGATGTCCTTCGTTGTGGGCTGCTCACCTGTGCCCCGAACCTAATAAGACACAGAGAAACCAGGCTGAGCAAATATCCTATTTCAGACCAAACCAAGTTTATTTCTTGCACACCTTATTTGATCAAATCTGAAGTTCAAAACCATTTATTTTACCTTCTTTTCTATTAATACTAAATTAAAAACTACAGCATTTCAGGTTTGACAAATTAAGAGATGCTTTACTTCCTCGCTCAAAACCCCTCTCCCTCATTAATGTTATTTGTTTCTAAATTATGGATGACCCGATGCATCTCAGATTCCCAGTTAAATTTCTTAACTTTAAACACTCAGCAGGAAACAGTCAACCCTTAGTCAAAGCAAAGTACAGAAGAAACAGTGCAACAATAAAAATCATGGACTTTGCCGTAAAAGAAAAATGTGTCTCTGGGCAAACAAATGTTAGGCTGTACTTTACCTTCTGCACATATGTAGAGAAGCGCTGTGTCTCATCTTCTGTCTGAGCTTTTGCTTTGTTCCTTCGAGCCATCTCAGCGATGGTCTCTTGGAGAAACTTGGCCAGTTCCAGCTTAGCTGCCAGACCTTTCTTCTGCTTCTCCTCCTGCATGAAGGAGAGGGAGAGCAAACAGGTTAGTTAAAAGACAAAAAATGAATCTAATACAACCACAGTTAACTGCACTAAAATACAGTTAAAACAATCATCACTCTCTAGGTTCTCAACTCAACAACACTGTCATTACATGAGAAGTTCATATATAGTTTAAACTTTTTATTGTGGTAGTTCAGTATTCTTATTTAAAAAGATGTAGTCACTGTCTACATACTTAAGTGAAAAAAAACTGGACTTCACGAACACTTTCAGACAGTTGCAGTTAACTGTGATGTTTTCCAGCAACATACTATTATGGCTCCATCAAGAGCACTATGTTTTGCTGCTTACTTTAACATGTCTTGAACTACAAACAGTAATATTTTGGGTGAGGGCTTGGTGCTCCCACAGAGATTTTCACAATTTAAAGGGGAGACCGCTAAGAATAAACATGAGAGAAAAGACTGTCTGGATTATTAAGGTTTTTCCACACTAAAGGCCACTTATATTAACCTATAATTTTTATATTTTACATTCCTCTCTCTGGTATCTCCCTCCCTGTTTTACACAGTATTCTGCAATCTACTATACCAACATTCTGTTTTTTCCCCCCTTCTATGTCCTGGTCAACTCTGTGCTGTCCAGCAGCATGAGAACATTTCTGTGAATCACTCAGCTGTGCTCCAATACAACCAGGACACATCAAAGTTGACAGGTCAACTGGACCAAGCACATAAACCTGCTGCTTCTCATTTTCAAGGGAATAAAAGCCCATAAAAAGGAACGCCATATCACTGGTTTATTCTTTCGTAAAGCTTTTTGCAGGTTTGGGGACCGTGTTGATATAGCTTCCAAAGTAAATTGCCTGGATTAGATAAAGTCAGCTGCCTACAACGCCAGAGGTACTTAGTACAGCAGCCACTGCCATATCTGAATAGTTACATAAGCATATGAAGCCCATCATGAGGTCATGCAGGCGGCAGGGCGTGTGTGTCTGTGTGTATATGAAAACATGCCTTTTTGGACTCTGTCTCAAAGGTGGAAGGCAACATCTCAGGGAAAAGTTTGAGGAAGACGGGAAGAAGGAACTCCATGAAAGGAACGATGATAAAGACCATGAAGGGCACCAGACGGAAGAGGTCAGCGCAGGTTCTCATCAGCTGTAAACACAAAGAAAAACAACACCAATTTAAAAAATGTGGACGGTAACATGAGCCAGTAATAATGTCAGTGGAGGTGAGTGTGCATGTAAGATCCATTCCACGTGTACCGAAGCTCTGCCAGTCATCTTCTAAAATAGCCACAATATAGTTTTACCATGGCATGTGCACAGCTTGGGTCACTGGGGGTTGCATGTGCACCATCCGTCAGATAGACATGCAGTAACAGTATGTTCTTTTTCAATGATGAGTGTCTTCTCTAGGTGTCAGAAAGCTTATTCAAAAGTTGCATAGATATTCTTAAGAAAGAGCTCATGATATGGTATAACTTTTCAGTACAGCAAATTTCACCAGAATTAACAAGACTAGTTCAGCTGACCACATCATGAGATTGATGTTTCATAACTGACCGAATGCACATTTAGCAGGCTAGATGAGTAAATTACTGACAATTTCAGATATTTCTGACACTGACATTGAGAGCAAGTAAACAGTGAAAATAAAGTAAAGCAGGTAAAACGATAGCCAGCACTTTGTCACATGTCAGCTGAAGAGATGCTGGTCACCTTGAAATGAAAATAAATAAACAAATATAAGATAAAGCTGGACTGACATCATTACTGAGTATCTGGGTTGACGAAAGAGTAACGAGACAAAGAAGAAGTAGCAAAGATGTTTGAACAAGACTCTCGCTCTACATATATAACATAATTTTGATAATCAAAATACAGTTATCAATCATGTATTCAGCAAATTAATTCAAGCTTCAAAATATTGAAGTTACATAACTTGATTTCTATACTTTTGGATTACTTCAACATCAAAGATTCAAATAAAGACAGGTAAAACAACGTGCACTGTAGTACTGTAAATGTTTAAGTTTTTTTGTACTGTAATCTTAATAAGGATCCCAAATGCATTTGTAATCTACTACAGTTACACATTTCTAATCAACCTTTTTCTTTTGATTGAATGTTTTGTTTAAAATGGTTTCCGAACGCATAACGTGGCATCTTTACATACAGTCTTTATCAAGCCACAGTCCAAAACATAAATAAAGTTTGTTTGCATCACATAAAAATAAAAAGAATTCACATCAACAAATCCTAATGTGTAACGTTCCACATTTGTTTGAAAAAAGTCTAACTATCAAGCAGTGACTAAAGTATTTGTCAATTAGTTTTCTGTGAATCCATAAATGATAAATATAAATATGATACAATTAATGCTTTATGGTAAAATACTACACACAGTAGTGCACGTGTGCAACAACCAAAAGCCTGTGTATTAGTGTAAAAATGACCTTACAACATTTCTCAACAAAAACAGAACTGAACATCTTTAACAGCAGGATTAGTGTCACAGATTAATAGACAGACTAATCTATTTCAGGATTATAAGGAGTTCTAACTCTGTCTTTGTTCTCTGCAGGTCAGTGAACAATGACACTGACCTTCTCAGCTCTGTCTGGCATAAAACTGGTCTGCAGACGGACACACTTAAAACTGTTCATCACTCAGGTTTATCTAATCGCTGTACCACACAACTGCATACCTGCTAACGCTCACATTGTATGCAACTTCGGGAACACACAGTACACATTCCTTATTGACATGTGAGTGTGTGAAGCTGTCAAACAAATCGTAAAGCCATAAAATATTACTCAATGATTTACTGATAACAACCCAGAGAAAGAGTGCCAGAGGAGAGGAAGCAGAACGACTAATACCAAAGCGGAGTCTTTTGTAATGACAGAGAATAAACCAGACGATTGTAAAGGAACCAGACAGACATGCTGCTGTGACCTGGGGGCAATATAAGATCAATGCAGGAGACTGAGGCAAAAAAGAACAAACTTCTCAAATTCATTTGAGACACAAGTTTGGGAAAGATGGTTCTTAGGTTAAAAAACTAAATGAGATCTCGTGAAAAAATGCAGTGTGGATTGAATCAAAAGTGCTCTGTGTGCACAGTTACATTCAGGTACATTAGCAACAGAAACTAGTAGGTTTGATGGAAGACACTCTTAAGAGATTCAGGTCAGACTGATCTAATTTTTTATGTTTTCTTCTGGTCGGATGATTACACATTTGAAATAAACAAACAAAACAAAAAAACTAGGGATGCACGATACTTGATATTTAGCGTAAGCAGTTACCGATGATTACCTGTTTATCATGTATTGAAAATAAACATACATTGTACATTGTAGTCATGTTGTCTTCCTCTAAAACTGAAAAAAACCTACCCAAAAGTGACGACAATTGTGGTTCTCTAGTCTACAAGTGCAGCAGGTTGATGGCATAAGTTGCTGTATCTATTGGCGATGCTGTGCGTGTTTAGTCAGTGTAAGCAATTCTGATTCATATTATCAGTTCCATTTATCAGCTACAATTTCACAAATACCAATTAAAAGCCGATATAATAATACATATTAGTTTTTGTGGGGGAGCCTTAAGAATATCAGATTTGTGAAAAGAACTTCTAGATTTTCTACCATTTTCATCATCATTTCACTATCCTTTCAAACACAATTGGACGTATACATTTTTCTCCAAATAACGGCGCAAATTTTTATTTATGTTTGCAGCATGGCTCTGGGGAATGGCAATGACTCTGTTTGTGTGTGAAGTTACTCTCAGGTACATTACTAAAACAAGTTTAAATGTTTACACTGAAGACACATTAATATTTGAGGAGCTTTATCGTAAGATATTTCTTCCTTTTTGATGAGTTGGAAGAAGTTATGTTCTTGCCTGACCTGCGTTTGAGCACTGCAACTTTTTTTCTGGTGTCTTCTAAGCAAATATGACCTGGCAATGTAAATTATCTTGATCCCTATGCCCGACAATGCAGAGGTTCACAGTTTTGAGATTAATAAACCCTGTAACATTAGACAGACTGCATCATGCAAATCCATGTAATGCACATTTCGCTTCTCTTACCCTTCTCCTCTCCCTGCGTGAGAGCAGCTGTCCATGAAGCAGCCTCCACACCATCCTGCCCGCAATCTTGATGTCGATGCCGAGTAACCGGAAGCCATTGTAGTAATGCTTCAACTCATCCACAATCCTTTGATACAGAGGTTTTTTCAACACCGCCCTCTCTTGTGCCGGAGGGGCTGCAGCCGCTGTGGTGGTGGAGGTGGCCGTCGGAGCAGGTGCTGATGGAGGTTGGGACTGGGATGCAGCAACCACAGAGTCCGTTTTGGCTCCTACAGAAGCATCCTGGGTAGCAGCTGCAGGGGCCTTAGTATCCTCCTGCTTTATGTCTTGGAGCCAAACACCTGAGCTGTGTAGAGAGCGAGCGAGTAGGGCGGAGTTGTGGCCGCGGCCGAGGGCGTGGCCTCGGTAACAGTGAGAGTAGCCATAGCGGGAGTGCCTGAGCGTGAGCGAGGACGAGACGTGACGAGGAGGGTCTATGTGGAGATAGGCTTTGGAAGAAAGAGAGGAGCAGCTTTGCCTCTTTGATAACAAATACGATCCCCTGTTGACAGAGACAAGAAAAAATGGTTAATTTTCATATAATACTGAGCAAGAAAAAAATATTGATTATTAATTAGTTAACAGAAATACAGAGGCAGAGTGCCAAATAGTTTCTAGTGTCAGCTTCTCATGTTTAATGTTATCATAAAGTAAAGACCACTGGATTTTAATCTGGATAACAATTAATAGTTGATGTCATTTCTTTAGTATAAATATTAATACTTGATAATAATTTCTCTAGTTATGGCTTCTCCAATGAGAGGATGCTCTGCTTTTTATCTGTTATCTGTAAGAAATTTAATATTTTTTGGGTTTAGTTTAGTAGTTGGACATCCTTCGGCTCTGCATTTTTCACTATTATTCATCTAGTTTTATTGACCAAATTATTGATTTATTAAAAAGTAAAGAAATCATCTGCATATCAAATGACAATGGAAAAAACTGTGAGTTAAAGCAATAATAGACTCTTAGGTATCTTATAGGCAGTTCTCATCATTTATGTATGATTATTCTATTAATCAAAAATATAAACTGCCCAATAAAAGAATATGAATACTATCTGGTTGCTAGTCAAATGCTAGAAAAATATGCAAGGGACTGGTAGATATGCTTCACTCACCAATCTATTGGCTGGCTAATACAATCTGGGCATTCACAAGCCATTTGGCCAGTGGAGAAAAAAAAAGTTCATTTTGCACCTTGGTTACAGGCTTGCTGGTATAGTTGGGTTTATCAGGTAACTATGTCAAATTAATCACTATAAATGCAGCAAGTAACATGTATTTCTTTGCCAGTTAACTGTTATTTTTTCTATTTGAATAATTTAGTGTATTGACAGAGTACAGCCTTAGCACACCTGTGGATTAACAGGTGCGCAGGAGAAGACCAGGGTCTGACATAATCAGGAAAAAACTCCTGCACACTGTCCATTTCACTTACAATTAAGTTTAATGTCAGCGTTTTGTTCCGCAGACCTTTAGCAGGTTATCTCATCCTATCACAAGATGACTAGATGAAGGTCTGTCATTGCCTTTTAGGCAGCTTTAAGATAAGCTACCAAACGTTCCTCCTATGTCACTGTAATGATCAACTAGCTGAGTAGACAAAGCACCTCCTCCTTCAGTGTGAGCGTCAGCAAAGTGTTCACGAGTCAGTAAAACAAAACTATACATCAAAGCCAGCAGATTTCAAAGAATAATGGATACATAAAAAAATGTAAATCCTGCATTGTTTACTTCCATATGTAGCTTACAGTCTTCTTCTCTCCTGCATTTTCTGACAACTTGTGGCATGTCTTAAAATACAGATATCTTCTATGGCAACAAATTTAATAGCGTCCTACAGATATATTGATTGACTGATATCATCAGTAGATATTGGTCTATTATAGGTATATCATATGATTTTTACTTTTACATTTTTTTAGAGATTAAAACGCAGAAAAAGATACTTTAAGTAATTTGTAATGTCAATGCAGTGATGTCATTATAGACAGTAAAGTTATTGTTGATTTGCATCCTACTATTGTAAATAGCTCTGTCATTAGTGCATCAGTTCAAGGGATCATTGCAAAAGTGTGTTTATAAGCCAATGTACAGATATCGGAATGTTATACTCCATAATATCAGTAAGAGCGCCACAAATCGAGTCGAAAAATACCTGATGCAGAATCAAAGGCAACATTGGCCCAACCCTTATTTAGACTAAGTTTAAAA
>CAEMYA010000092.1:3323778-3375059 GCA_903131615.1 Diplodus sargus
AAAAAAAAAAAAAAAAAAAAGGTGCCACAATCTGACAACTTTACTTGCAGTGGTCATCAAAGTTTAGGGCGATAAAAGTGAGGACAACCCAGGACTATCGGGTGTAAACTGAGCTTTCTGGTAATAACACTGGGTTTTACTCTTGTAGCCCAGCTTCTGATCTTGCATCACGAGTCTATAGTAGGTTAACCTTTGACGGGTGATTGGGAGTCATGGGATACATTGAACAGGCTTTACAGCAGCAGACATTATGTAAACAGAGACAGTCTGTCATTTTGCCTCTCCTTCAACACAGCCGAGACTGCAGTCGAGAGCATGTAATTACAACCACGGAGTTTTGAGAGAAGAACTAGTTGTCCATTTGAGGGATACAGAGAGTTTTGCACTGCGGGGGTTCTGGTTATACTAGTGTAGCACACTTACCTCGATCTTGTGACTGCAAAGAGCACCTGGTGACTAAAGACGGCCATTGCAGGGGCAGATTACAATATTCTGTTGGGACAGACACGGACACAGAGAGAGGGACAGAGTGAGAACATGCAGGTATCCGATTGCAAGTCACTCCTACAGTGCAGCAACAGGCTGACTGGAAAAATACAGAAAGCAGAATGTGGACAACATCCGTCCAATCAAACACACAAAGACACGCTCCTTCTAAATATACAGATGACAGGCGTCGTGTTTGGTAAGTGGCCGACTTGTGAATGGCTTAATGTGATAGAGCTAACATTAGCATGAGCACACCGGGACAGCATGTTGGCTCAGTGTTATGTAACAACACGACCACGATACAGCTTCACACAAGCTACTTTGCTGACAGATATCACATAACAATCCGGTCATCTGCTTAATTTTCACTATCTTAAATCAACAGATTCTCTAAAATCAATATTAGAAGTCAGGAAAACACTCACAGTCGCTGTTAAATTGACGTAAAGATTTAACTACTAATCCACAACATTCTGCCAATTTGCCTAAAACGTTAGCTAAAGTTAACTGTTAATAATGTACCTCGCAAATCATACATCCCAACTATCCCCTAATAATTGGGCTAAAACTAACACTTCCACGGTATAAACCTTTAAAACGCAACCCTGCCGGTAGAATCACATTAGCATCATGCTAGTATATTCCCCATTAGCTTGCACACACAGCGCTAGCCAAGCCGGTTAGCTTGCTGCTGGCTAAGCTAGCTGGTGAAATGGCAGTCCGCAGATGACGAGAGCACTAACCTCCAGCGTCAATGACGGAGCTATGGCTGCCGCTGCTGACTGGGCGTCGAAAGGCTTCTTGGTGAGACGAAAATAATATAATCCATCCACAACAATCGGTCGAGGTAAACGGGAGCGACGAAAATGACTCCTGAAGAGAAGATAAACCCATTTACGGTAGGTTTATACGTTTAAATCGCTCTTAGAGGCGTCGTGTTTCAGCTCCCGGCCGTCCTGTAGGTGTGTGCAGCCTTCGCAGGCAGCTGCACTGAAAGGTCACACTGTACATGCGTGAATGTTGTGTGCGTACCAGCCGAAGATCGTGTGTGTGAAAAAATGATTACTCCGTGTGTAAAAAAAAAAAAAACTGTGTTCCTTCATTCAGTCCTTCCTCCCTAGTGTTATTTTGTCTCAATACTTATCAAGTTTAACATATTTAATTTATAATGATACATAAGCTCAGTGCAGTCCGTCAGATATTTTATTTTACCAAAAAAATAAATAAATTGATTAAAGACATTTGATAAATTATGTTCTCAATCAGCTCCTCCTTTTAACTCAGGTCAATAATCTTTCCCAGTCATGTTACAATCCTAGGTAGTACCAAATCAGGTAAACAGCTATACCACAAACGCATTTTGTTCATATTATCCACAAAGCTTCGTGATATACATTAATAGACTACAAAAATAAATGTGGTACCAGGAAATAGAAGCAGAGTGAGACGTCTTTTTAATTTACCGCCTCTGAGCTACGGATCAGGCGAGGAGGCGTATAAAAGCCAATCAGAGACGCTGGTGCAAACGTAACGAAAGCATCTGCATCGCGTTGTGGTCAGGGTGGAAATTTTTGTTTAAAAAGAAACCACTTTTTTGTTAATACTGTTTCACAATCTACATCCCGAAACACTATAATGGCACCATTAAAAACGTACTTCTTGTTTTGTTTTTGTTTATTTATTCTATTATTTTATTTTATTTTATTCTTTTTTTACTTTTTTTCGTGCATCACCGTCCGCCTTAGATGGAAACATGACACATGAATTCCCCTTTTTTTTCCATTTCTGTGTAGGTGTACGCCTTTGATCTACCACTCCTTTTTTTTCTTCCACCCTACTCTCTCTTCTGTTAAAGCTACCAGAAGTGAACTACACATCCCGGAGTGCTCCTCTTATCCCTTCCCAGTCTTGGTATCTCAGTGGTTTTGGCGCTTGAAGCTGGAAGCACAGGCCCGGAGACTGAAAGCAAGGGTGCTTTTTGTTGAACCGGAGGGAGAGGGAGCTAGAGATTCTTTTCATTAAGAAGACTGCACACACCGGAGACGGGGGGAAGAGAGCGAGAATTGAACATATCTGTCTTTAGCAGGGTTCTCACTAAATGCCCCTGCCCCTACATTGAGGAAGAGCCAAGCATTGGGATTGGGCAGCGACCAGATAGCGTAACACCCCCCTCCTCCTCCTCTCTGTTGAGAATTGCGTTAAAACGAAAAAGGAAAAAAGGCCTGCGCTTTATCTTTACTACAGGATTTTTTTTTTTCATTTTTTTTCTTATATATTAAACGAGGACACGTTGCTGGCTGGTGTATGTGTTTAGAATGGGACACGCTGCAGGTATTGACATTGTTTTTTTATTTATTATTTCCTTGCATCGCTCGACTCGGCATCAAAATCTGTGCTGCTCCTTTTGCTCTCTCCTCTTTGGCGATAAGCGTGTTTGCCATTAGCCGCCGCCGCCGCTGTCGATGCATGTTGTTGTCCCCCTCCTCCTCCGTCTTCGCACGGACCCGTTTTCGGTCGCAGCTAGCTTATTTTTCAGCCACATTTCTCCCCAAACCGCCAGTGATGGAGGTATAATCACGCCAGACAATTTGATTTAAAGGGGCAAGGGCAGCCATATTGGCAATGGAATGTTAGCCTAGCCAACATTAGCTTCCCCTTTTCATTCTTGATACATGTGTGATGCTCACAAACGGATAAACAATAACTGGTTATGTTCAGTCGTGTACACCAGAGGAGACATGGTTGTGTACCCGTGTCGTGTGTTGAGTTTTTTTGGTGTAAATGTTTGAAAACGGGCCACAATCTTCTCAAAGACAACCGCTTTGATGCCAGGTAGCTTTAGGCTAACAGCGCAGAAAGCTATAAGATCATTCAGTGAAACATTTTGGTGTGCGCAGTCGTTTTTCTAAACTGGCCACACAGTTGTAACCCAGTATTAATGTTTACCACGGCTGATATGAACCCCGAAATAGCATCACGAGTTTATATATATAGATAGTGACCGTTAGTTGACACCGTATGGATGTTTACATCACCGTTATCCACCTTTGCCAACGCTGGGCTGCCCGAGTCTGTCCTCAAATTAAGCCTCAATCGGTCCTTTTCACCGACAGCACACAAGCCTCAGCACTCTGAAACTGATTAATCAAACACGATTAGTGCTAAAAGTGTCAGGTATAAGGGGGCAAATCACACTCTGGTAGCTGCTCTTTGTTTTGTTTGTGAGAGCAGGCCACCCATGCGCTTGTGTTGATGAACTAAGAAATGATCTATAGCTCCTGAGAGGAGGCAGGACACAGATGATCAATGGCTATCAGAGTTGAAAAGTTCTCAGTCCGAAGTGGAAGCTGCTTGGAGTTTGTTTTGTGTTCTTAGAGCAAGTTTTAAGATAATTGACGGTTATTTTGTTTGAGGATTTGCCCTGTTTTTTTGTTTGTTTTTTTGTTTGTTTGTTTGTTTGCAGAGTTTCAACATGCAAGTCCCCTTTATTGTCCACTGGTATCTATCATTCAGACAGTGCTTTAGATTAATCTGCAGATTCTTTTTAATACATTAATTAATTATTTGGTCTAGAATATGGGGCCCATAATGGGCAAAGTCAACAAATTGCTATTTTTGCCTGACCAACAGTCTAAAACTCAAAAGATATTCGGTTGAACGAAGATTCACATTTGAAAAGAAGGACCAAGTACCTTGGCTTGAAATACAAGTTTCTACATGTCGCATAATATCTAAGCACTTATTAAAAAGCTGATTGGCAGTTATGTTTGCCACACCTGTACAATTAAACCGCAATGTTAGATAAAATAACAAAAGGAGGAGGAGCTACTTTGTTTTATGGTTAATTCTTGAGAATTTTTTGTTTATAGGAGCATTAAACAGTGTAGATGCATACAGAAAAGATTGAATATGACATGCAGCAAAGGTTTACGGCTGGAATCAAACCGGGGATGTTGCATTTGTATGTAATCCCTTCTGGGCTGCAGGATATTTTGAGGCATTGTCTTTATTGTACATACGCACCCTGTGTCAAAATCTAGTTTATATTATATAACATTATGCCAATGTGGCAGATATACCTAAATACATTTGTGTGACACACAGGAAGCCAGAGTCAGGGCGGTATCCCAGAATAGAAGCACAAAATATTATGGAGCTGCAGTTTTTCATTGTACCTGATGGACACTTCAGCACAAAAGATGCATTCTGGCAAGAGAATGGCCGGAACCGGGGGTTCAACCAGGGTCCAAAAAGGGCCACATTAGGAATATATTTGACACATGCATTTTCTATGTAGTTTTGTTCCACAGGACTTCATAGAGGATAAATAAGAGGATTTAGGTTTGACAATGATTTAATCAGAGCCTACTTGTGCTTCATTTGGTTGCATATATCTCCGCCAACAGGTCCAGTCAAAGAAAAAGACAGTTAAGGATGCAGGAGCCCAACAATGGATTTCTCCTTCTCTTTCATGCAAGGGATCATGGGAAATACAATTCAGCAACCCCCTCAGCTCATTGACTCAGCCAACATCAGACAGGAAGGCACCTGCGACACCGGTAGTGACCCGGGAGAGGATGGTGGACCGTCCTACGATGCTGCCCTGGATGCAGAGTTTTCTTACCCGCCGTCGGCTTCGGAGGACATGTCGCAGGTCTCCAACGGCTACCCGCCAGGTCTGGGCATGTACGAACCGCAGGCCAAGTTCTCCATGTACTCGCAGTTCCCCAACGGCTCTGCTAATGGCTATGGGGCCATACGGAGCTACGGAGATCATGGTCTCATGCCAGGAGAAGGGACTGTCCTGAGAGGTCCAGGCCTCCATGAGAGACCTTTGTCTCCTGTGTCTCCCCCTCTGCCCACACATCACCCACACCTCCACCACCACCACCACCATCACCCCCATCCCCATCACCACCACCATGCGCACCATTTCCACTCGAACCCACCTCACATACAAACCCACCCACACCCACAGAGTCCTCCACCACCGCCACCACTGCCCTCCCAGCACCACCTACCCCAGACACCTCACATCATGACCCACACTCTCCCCCCTCCTCCCCCATTACACCTGCCCTCCTCCAGTCCACCCCCCTCCCTTGTGGACAGTACCCCCTCTTCTCAGCCCTCTCACACCCCGTCCAACATCCCTAGTGGGGTGCTAAAGAAAACCAGCTCTCCAGAGATCAAGCTGAAGATTATCAAGACGTATCAGAACGGAAAAGAGCTGTTCGAATCTGCACTGTGTGGAGACCTGCTGCAAGAGCTGCAGGTAATGCATTCATGTCTACACACACACACACACACACACACACACACACACACACACACACACACACACAGATTATTCACTCCAAAGATACTACTTATTCATTTATTCAGGGTGGTCATGGCACAGTCTTATATGTTATAAATTCATTGTTGTTGACATTATCTTCTATATGTTATACAATTTGATAAACATTTGTAATTGATGTAACTAGTTAATTAGTTGATCATCAATAAAAAATGTCGTAATTTTTTTTTAAGTCACCTCACCCACTTCTACTGCTGCATCTTGTGAGCGCTGTTTTTTTAAGTATTTGTTATGGCCGAGTTCTCAGGTAACTTGCATCAAAAAATTATAAGTCAACTTCATTTATCATTTCAAGTTTATTCATTATGGACCAAATAAACAAGAACAAACTGCTGAAATGTTTGCGACGTTGCACAGCGACAAGAAAAACAGCACATTTATTCCAACCAGCATTTTTTGGTGTTTTGCTTTTTGAAATTACTTTAATGATTAATCTGTTAAGATAATCATTGTTCTTTGAATCCGTTAATGGACCACATTTTTCAGTTTATCATACAAATAACGGCATATCTTGCATACAATTTACAAGGAAGTGAGTATATATGAAGCAGAGAAAAATTACATCTGTCCATATAAAATTCATATGGACTTGTTCCACTTTGTGCATCTGGGTTTGCTTTTAATCTTCTTTTCAACAGCACTTGGGTTACTTTTATAGAAAAAAGAAGAAAGTCAACTGATGTCTTTTTTCTATTTGCTTCAGAAGGAGTCTCAGAAGAACGAGGCCACTCAGATACAGCGCAGACATGAGAGGAAGAAGGAGAAGAGGAAAAAGAGTGCGAGGCTGCAGCTGCAGGTTCAGGAACAGAGCCTGGAACAGAGCCAAACACAGGCAGGTACCACGGGCCAGACAGAGGACATCCACATCGAGCCCCAGCCAATAGAATCACCCCCAGTGCAGCCAGAGAAGCCTCAGAAGACCGTTATCAAAACTGAACCAAAGACACCGAAGGCAAGAGCACAACGCCTCCCTTTTTGAAGAAGTTTTTGCACAATGATCACTGCAGATTGTGATAAAACCACGTGTCCATCTTCATGTTTAGGTTCCGAAGGTCCACCATCCATCAGTGATCCAAGAGACGGGCTTCTGTAAGGAGTTTGTGATAGGAGATCTGGTGTGGTCTAAGGTGGGAACCTACCCCTGGTGGCCCTGCATGGTCTCCTCTGACCCGCAGATGAAAGTCCACACTCGCATCAACACCAGAGGTATGAGCACACGTGCACCAACCATTGCTCATAGCACTCTGAATCGACCTGTTTTCTTTCACAAATACATGAAAATGTAAGGACAAAAATGCTGCAGCTCGCTTTTCTATTTCTGTCTTTGTGCAGGTCACAGGGAGTATCACGTCCAGTTCTTTGGTAGTGTTGCTGAGCGAGCATGGATCCATGAGAAGAGGATTGTCATGTACCAAGGAAAGCAACAGTATGATGACCTTCAGGCTGAGACTCTGCGCAAGGCCACAAACCCTGTTGAGAAACACAAAGTATGTATGACAGAAGTATTGTACAATACGGTACAATATAAAGACTTCATAAATAGAGGGTTGTGTTTTTTCCAGATGTTAAGAATCCTTATGTTTCTGTAATCATGATGTATTATGATTTTAACCAAAGATTTATGTTTAAAAAGTATGCAAAAATAATAGTTTATGTAATTAAGAGTCCACTTTCTTGGTGAATAGGTAACCTCATATATAACGGATACAGAAAAATATTATACTGTTGATACCAGACTTTTGATGCTTGCAAATCTTTCAGAGAAGCTATTTTTGCTGCTTTTCCTATAGATAAATTATCTATATTTTCATACAAAATATTTTAATAAAGAACCCCTCAAATGCAGTTGTAAAAGAGCTGTGAGAAAGACATGAACCAGAAACAGACAAGAATAAACTTTGAATTTTATCCATATATTTTTGAGAGACCTCCACCAGATTTTTTTTTTAAATCTATCAGGACATAACATTTTTATCAAATAAGGTAATGATTAAACTGTTTCTAAATCAGCCCATGTACTTTTTGAATCATCAGGGATGCCAGCACCATATATTTGGCTAAGCTCAAGTTGATAACGGTTCTCCGGTCAGACAGGTTCTATTTACAAATAAAGTTCATCAGTTCTTCTGTATTTTATTTTATTTTTTTACATTTTTTCTTCTCCAGCTTCTAAAGCCTATTCCTCAGCGAGAGCGTTCTCAGTGGGAGGTGGGTGTTGGTCACGCCGAGGACGCCTTTGTGATGTCGCGGCAGGAGCGAATTGACAACTACACCTTCATCTACGTTGACCCAGACCCTACTGCACCCCCTCCATGCAAGAAAACCATTGTCAGACCTGAGAAACGAAGCCGGCGCTCCAGTGGCTCAGTCGGTAAGAGGGAAGAGGGAGGAGTGAAGTCACCTGACAGAGAGCAGCCGCCACGGAGGCAGCTACCACGCAGACAGTGTAGTATCTCAAACACAGAAGACAGCACAAACTCCCAGGCCTCAAATGAAGAGAAGAACCAGAGAGGAGACCAGCGTAAGACCAGCTCCCCAAAACAGAACGCTGCTTGTGAGGCACGAACACGACAGGACTCTCCGCCACCAGTCAGGGCCTGGAAAACAGCAGCTGCCAGGAAGCTGCTGCCTCTCTCCATCACCATGAAAAGGCTGAATGTGGAAATCACAAAGTGTGATTGGCCTCTCCTGCAGAAGAAAGCAGCTCCATCTCCAAAAAAAGACAAAGAAGAAGAGACGGAGGAGAGAGTGGAGAGAGAGGCCAGGCAGCCCGACTTGGGATACTGCTCCCCAGAGGTTTGTGTGACTCAGACAGAGAAGTGTTTATATGTCATATATCCTGTAAGAATATTTCAAATGTTGATGCTTTACACAGGACTGCCGAGCTAAACCTGAGCCTAGTCCTGAGGAGGAAGAGGAAGATGGGGATGAAGGGGAGGAGGAGGGAGAGGGAGAAGGGGAAGGGGAAGGCGAAGGAGAAGGAGAAGGAGAAGGAGAAGGAGAAGGAGAGGAGAGGAGAGGCTCCCCCGCAAGCCGGAGGAGTGAGGATGGAGGAATGCAGCAGACCTCCTCTCCCGGGTCACACCACAGTAGTCCACAAGGTTGGTAAAACACAGACCTGCAGGGTGTTTTGTTTTGATGAATATTTGACGTGTGAAGTCAGTAAGAGATGCAGCTCGATATTTCTCTGTGTTTTCAGGTTCTCAGGAGAGGAAACTGCAGCGGCGATCAGTCAGGAGCAGGTCTGAGTCAGAGAGAGGCAGCGATCCAATCCCTAAGAAGAAAACCAAAAAGGAACAGGTATCTGTCCTCCCTAGATGATCAGACCAAAAACAGCACAATTGTAATGTTCACAGTTCGATTTCAGCTGGTCATGTTTCTGATACACGTTTTTCCATGTACTACCTCAGTAAATTGCTTGTTAAAGAGTTTTATGGTCTCAGTCGCTAGTTTAAAGTCATCGCCAAAACAGCATGATATTTATTTTGTAAATTATAGTTCCATTTAGATTATAAAAGGCGATAATTCAGAGTGTTGTGACTCAGAATCCTCTGCGTGTCTGATCAGGATCGTCCCCAGCTCCACCCTTTCCAAAAAATACAAGATGGCAATAACCTTAATGTAAAATTGTAGTCTTCAAACCAGTAGTCCATGTACCAATGGTGACATCACGGTGGTTTTAAACATGGTCTTAGTGGGAAATTTCCTCAAATGTACCTGAATCAAACCTGCACTTCCATATTTGACCTCCTCACAGGCAGAGATGGCTCCTGAGACCACACTGAGGACAGGGTCACAGAAAGGTAAGCAATCCCTCTTTCATGCTTCCTGTAAAGCTCTGCAATGAGAACTCGTTATACCCATACAAAATGAAATTCACATATTTTATTTCCTCCCAATGTGACCCTGTAGGAGCCAGTGAGATCTCTGATGCCTGCAAACCCCTGAAGAAGCGAAGCAGAGCGTCAACAGATGTGGAGATGGCTTCTTCTCAGTACAGAGACACCTCTGATTCCGACTCTAGAGGCCTCAATGACCCACAGGTAGGTTCGGAAAATGAAAAGGAACAATTTTCTCCCACGCACAAAATGTAGATAAACATACATACAAACTCAAACTTATTTTTTTTTAAGGCATAAAAGGTGAAAAAATGGTGCTTCCAGCTACATTTGATTCCTTTGCACAAAACACATAGACAAGCTTGTTCTTTGTTTTTCTCTCACAGGGTTTATTCGGGAAGAGTCTTGATAGTCCAGCAGCAGCAGATGCAGACGCTTCAGATACGCAGTCTGTGGACTCTGGCTTGTCCCGTCAGGACAGCAGCACCGGCAAGAGAGACACCGTCTGCCAGGTCAGTGCTGCTTATGATTCATCTCTGTCTCACTGTCTCCCAGCTTACAGGTATTGAGTTATATGTTGTTCTATCCATGTGCAGATCTGTGAGGTGTATGGAGAGGGTTTGGTGGTGTGTGAAGGTGACTGCAACAGACGGTTTCATCTGGAGTGTCTTGGTCTGACGTCCCTACCTGAGGGCAGATTCACTTGCCTGGAGTGTAGAAATGGTAAGCGAATCAGAATACAGCTTCACTGGTACTTTTGTTGCATATGACTCCTTATGACGACAAACGCTCTTTTCTTCTAGGCAATCACCCTTGTTTTAGCTGTAAAACAGCAGGCCAGGAAGTGACACGCTGCTCTGTATCTGGATGTGGCTGTTACTACCACGAGGATTGTGTCCGTAAACTCCCAGGCGCCACCAGCAGTCCAGGCGGAGGCTTCTCCTGCCCACAGCACAGCTGCTCTACATGCTGCCTGGAGCGAGACCTACAACGAGCCAGTAAAGGTAACATGACTTCTGTTTTTGTTTTTACTCTTCTCTGGTTTCCCACTTGAGTTTGCAGTAGAAGCTATGCGACATTGAGCCACTGCTACATCAGCAAAATGTGAAGAAACGTGTGAAAAATAGATTTATTGAATATCCAATGAAGTTGTCAGCACTTACAGATGAATATGTAACGCTTCTAATGATGCACAGCAACAGATTGAATAGAGGCATTTCAGCCCTCAGCTTTACTGAGACATTTGTGTGTGTGTCATCAATATTAAAGAGTAGCCAGGAACCTGCGGACAACCAATGTACTCTTAAGACCTTTTCATGTACCAACAGAAAAGAGCTCAAATAATAAGGAGGGAAATGGTCTGCTAAAGAGTAAGGCAAGGAGAAATGAGGCATAGTGTGTTTCTTTTTCTTGAAAATTAGACTGAGTCGACTGAGAAAAAAGTACACCTTTACCTGGTCGGTATTTTTGTGCTGCAGTTTCTGCACAATATTTGGTCACAGAGTCTTGCCAAGAACATGCAGTTCACCTTAAATCAAAGGTGCTCCATTTGGTTTGAGGTGGGAGGCACCTGGAGGCTGCAGACCATTGTAAAGTAATTGCCATATTCCTGGAAACATATTTACATTCTGGTGCATTATACTGCTGGAAATATCCCACCTGAGAAAGGGAAGGGATGATCTGTGTTTGCACCAAAGTTTCAGCATCTAAAAATGTCTCTTGGATGTGAAAAATATGCATAGCAAACAAGTGTAAAGTTAAGAAAAGATAGAAAATGAAAGTGAATAAAACCTAAAAGACTAATCTGAAATAACATAATGCAGTGAATTATGGTAGAAATATACTGTGACTGGGTATTAAGACTAGAGAATAGGAATAGGAGAATAGAGGTGTCTATAATGTCAATAAAAGTTATTCCAGACTAAGAACTGTTTGAGTCCCAAAAAAGTAAAATGATTAAATATTTCATTCAAACATGATTGTGTGAGAAATGTCCAAAAAATAAGTACATACTTACAGGCAGAACTTAGTTTGCTCTTCTTTTCAACCCCATTAAACATCTCAAGGTCTACCAGACTTATCTTATGACCCTTTGGTCAACTACTGATCCAAAACATCAAGTGTGGATAAATGTTTGCATTTTGTGTTGTACAGCACAATGAAGCAAGGAGGAAATGTGTCATTATACAACTGTAGATTGAACTCTTAATTGTCTGAGATGCCAAAAAAAGTACAAAGTATTCATATTTTTTATGTGACTCCCTTTAATTACAGCTGGAACCCATAAAGGAATCTGACCTAAATGATTATAAAAACACTGCATTCTTTCACAGCTCTGCATGTGCTATACTGTATCATCGCTACATGACAAGAGCAGTTCACAAGAATTTTCTCCCCCCTCTCCTGTGCTTCACGTCCAGGTCGTCTGATGCGTTGTATCCGCTGCCCGGTGGCCTATCACACAGGAGACAGCTGTGTAGCAGCAGGCAGTGTCGTTCTCACCCATCACATCATGATCTGCAGCAGCCACTGCAGCGCCAAGAGGAACGGGCTCCTCAGCTCCCCCGTCAACGTGGGCTGGTGCTTCCTGTGTGCCAGAGGTAAGCTTTCACACCTGTACACACTAACATCCTTCCTCTCTCACAGCCATGATCCATCAGTGGCCCTGAACAGACGGAGCAGACAGATGTGAGCCACACATGATCATTTTTGATACCACTGGCTGATTTCCCTCTTGTGACAAACCACAAGATCAGCTGCTCTCACTTCAAATTCACATTGGAGAGTCAGCAGGACATGACCGTCCTCCATGACTGTAGTTTTTGGGGTTTTTTTGGAGTAAAACCATGTTGCTGCGAAATTAAACTGAAACTGAACTAAAAATAAAATATCTTAACTTAGTTTAGATATTTAATGCACTTAACACTTCATATTGGGGAACACATATTAACCATTGACTAGATGCTTACTACCCTGTTTGTTAGTGACGTATTGGCTCTTTATTAGACTTTATAAATCACCTATAAATGTCTTATTCTGCATGATATTCTACAACTACTAGGCCCTTGACTTAGATTGTTCCCCCAATAGGCTTATTCACTTGTAGATTAAGTGACAAACTAGTGGTGACTTAGTTAAGAGCAAGACATCAATTTAGAATCAGGAGCATTACAAAAAGTTGATTCAGACTTATTTGGACAACCATTAACACTTGTCATTTGTTTAGCCATTTATTTTTGTATATGTCTATTAATTTTTGAATTGAGCAGTTTCAGTTATTGGGTTCAAAGAATTACTCAATGACTTGAATAGCCATTCTGCAACTAATGCGCATGCTAGTAAGAAATTAGTTAACAGTTAATCCGTGTTCCCCAATATAAAGTGCTTTTTAAGTCTTTTTAATATTCCATGTTTCATGTTTGGCATTGTTCATAAATAGCAGAGCTGTGAAATGTAATGTTTGTTTTTCCATCACGATACTAATACGATGGCTGATCCAGGCTGTTACACTGCACTCCACTTAAAAGAATCCCAGCTCACATGGACACAGGATTTATTTTGTGACGTTGAACCAGTTTAGATCTGTTGTTCTGCCTGTTAAACCAACAAGTTGAGTGCACTGTTTCGCCTCTTTCTGTCGGGACAAACCTTGTTTTACTTGTTTCTTCTGTGAGTGCGTGCGTGTGTGTGCAAGAGACTGTTGCGAGAGTGTTTATTCTTTATCTTCCTTTTTGTGATTTTTTTGGGTAATTCTTCGAGTTTGACTGCGGCTCACCCCCGTCTCTTCCTGTGTGTCTTGTGTAGGGCTGTTAGTGCAAGACCTTACTGACACCATATTAAGTTCATATGCCTATAAGTCCCACTACCTTCTGACTGAGTCAAATCGTGCTGAGTTGAAATTACCTATGATTCCCTCTCCTTCGTCAGCTACCAAAAAGAATGTTGGGAAAGGTAACTGCACAGTTTTTCTCTTTCTCCTTTGTCCCACTGGTCTGTGTTTGTGATGTGCCTGCTCCTCTTCTGATTTAGTTTACCCTTTTTGTACGCATCTTTCATTTCAAAGCCTTGAGGTGCAAAATGAATTAACTGGTTCCAGTTAATTTTAATGCAGAGTGGTGCAAAGTAACCTCAGCCAAGTTCCCTAACACATTAACAGATAACAGTGGGCCTCATGCAAGAACAATATCCGTATTCTTATCTCAGACCTCTCCTTGTTTGCAGAGTCAGATTTACCAAACAAAAATTGTTGCCTCTTTTAATTTATTTCACAGTAGGAAAATCACAGGTGTACATAAGTTTATTGAAGATGGCTGCTTCAGTTTCAGGGTCCTTGTATTGTGCATGCTGGCTCACTGTCACACTGTCATAGTTCACTGGGACACCTGAACAAGACAGAGTCATCATTAATGATGTTAATAACAGCTGTGTTTTCCTACTACGACAAGCTAAAATGTCTGCTTTGAAAGGCATGTTGCTCTAGAATGTCACCTGCACACTGAATTATCATATATAATTCATATAATTGACTTTCCTAAATTGCTATAAATGGCCATCTGCTCTGCTTCATTTTGTGGGCAACTTTCATTCAAAAATGAAAAAGAGAAGCTGTCGGCAAACAAAAACAGAAAACATTTAGCTGTGTCAATGCTGGTGCTGGAAGACCTGGACTTGAAATGATAAGTGGTTATACAGCTTCCGACGACATCTCATCAGAGCAGTGCTGTACTGAGACAGAAACAAATAACAAATGTTGGGGTAAAAGAAACTCTAAACTCAAAGTTCAGTTATATCCCAGCCATATAGCCTTCTTTAGCTTTTGTAACTTGCCCAGGAGTCATCATAAGACCTGAATACAAGACATGTGACAACAAGTGGTCATAGATTTCCTGCCTCTGTTTTTTTCCTGTCATGTTTCAAATTGACAAGTGACTTAATGCAGCTGTTCACCCTAAAATCAAAAATATGTATTCCCCCTCCTCATTTTGGTGTTAGTTGCCGAGTTTTGGAGACCATAGAGATGTCTGCATGCTCTGTCTTTTTCCAGAAATCGTGACGGGCTTAATCAAAACAACTCGCTCCTAACAATCTAGATGGATAAATAGTTGTAAATAATTGTTTTAAAGACAGATTATCTGTATGACAGCTGATCTGTATGGCCCAAGAAGAATTCTCTGAAATAACTTGAAGTGTTTGGTTTTTGCATGAGGCCCGTTGTGTGATTGGTTTATGCTGCGCATGAACAGTCAATCTGGGTATATATCTCTGCATTAAAGTTGTTATTTAAATTTTCAAAGAATGACATTGCTCTGCAGGGAAAATATAATTGGTCATCAAACCTCCCCTGTATGATGCCCTGATGCAGGGTGCTCTGGATTAGTTCAGGTTCTTTCTGTGGTTTGTGGAGCTTATCACTGCTGGAGGCGCACTGCTTCTCTGCTTCAGCACTCTGGGCTTGTTGTTGATTTGAAAGGCCTTGTCCAGCCTCACCCCTCTTACACTGACTGCAACCAAGTTTTATTTTGTTCACTGAAATTTTCAGATAAAATTTGAATTTTGGCTCACCGCTTTGACCTGTCTTGGATGGAATATAATCCCAATCAGCACTAGATTTGAGTATAATTAAGAGTTTCCAAGTGCAAGAATAGTGAAATTAACTATTTTTAAGAAAATCATTTTGCAAATTGAAACATAGCAAACAATACTATATGATTCCATGCAAGTTGGTCTGTGCAGGATGCGATATGTGTGATGGGTAAAGTTTGCTTTACTGGCAGGACTGCATGCCTGCTTTTTGCCAATAATCTATTTAAGTATAACCCTGATTAACTGTTAACTTGCTGGCTGATTTTGTTTCTGTGCTGCCGCATGTGTTTCCCATAGACTGGTCTTGGTACATTGCTCTGAATCTGATTGCCAGACACGCTGTTACTCCCACGATTATAGTTGTAACTGACCTCAGAATCTATTGCAGGGGTTTCCAACCATTTAAATCTTTGTCACACAGCATGACTGTCACAGGAGCCTTCACTCAAGCTAAAAAGCTCCTGGACTTACTTTTAATTTTAAAATAATGACCAAATGTTATTATGGGAGTTGTTCTCCTGACAAGGACGCTGTTTTCATATCACACTAGATTTTTTTAAACCCTGACTTGGTTCTTTATTCATAGGCTTTGTAGCATTTCTGTTGTCTTTTTAGGCTTGTCTGCAAATGAGATTCAGAGTTTGTCCAGGTTTTAAGGTGCATCACCTAATCATACACTCCTCCTCTCTTTGCATACCAATTTTCCCACAACGCATGCACACACACACTCACACACACACACACATATATCCATACAAATGTAGGAGGCAAGTTGCTGTGCTGCGACTCATGCCCGGCTTCCTTCCACCCGGAGTGTCTGGAGATGGAGATGCCGGAGGGGGCGTGGTCCTGCAGTGATTGCAGGGCAGGGAAGAAACCTCACTACAAACAAATTGTCTGGGTCAAACTGGGCAACTACAGGTACGCAGAGAGCACTGATTACAGACTGCTGAGGCTTGAGTAACTTTTAGTTTATGCTACAGTTGCATTTAAAGGGTAAGTCTGGTGATGTTCTCTATTTTTTTATGATAAATAATGCAATGAAAAGACCAAAACCAACAATGAATTAATCTGACAAGCAGTTTCCTGTGTAGACAGATTCTGCTCAGTCTTCTGTACTATAGAGCTCCATTGTTGTCCAAGAACTATTGTAAGCACATCATCTAGCCACAGTGATGCACTGGATGACATGTCCTTGCACCATAATGAACATGTAGATTTTTTTGACTCAATCCCAAATACTGTCCACCATCCTGCTGCTGTCAAAATTCACTAGAAAGCTTGAAAGGCTCAGAGTGCCATCTAGTGGGCCAGGGAGTTAATGGCACTGCCAAATAGTTGGATTCAAATAAAACATTTTTTTTTTTAATTTAAAAAGCTGGATATTTTCATTTGAGAAAAAAAAATCCCAGTTGGATCTGTCCCAACATCGGAATCTAAACCAAAAGTTAATGGTGTCCTTCCGAATTTTGTGGAAATCCATTGAATAGTTGTTGTGTAATCCTGCTGACAAACCAAGCAACAGACACAAGTGAAAGCAGTTTCCCTGGTGGAGGGAAAAATGTCAACCAAAAATAAGATGGTTTCATCGAGCACATCATCATGTAAAGACAAATGTGATTTGTAGCTGCCTGCCAGCTATTGTTCCCGCAGATGTAGTGACACAAAATGGATCAGTTTTTGAAATGTTTTTTACATTAAATCGCATCGTGGTAGACAACCCTGTGCCAGTGAAAGCTCCAAAGCCTGTAATGAGGAAAGTCTAGTCCACTAACGTATTGTTGGTTTGGGGATTTTCACAGGATTTGTTAACATTCTCAAAAAAATGGAATATCATCAGTCTCATCCTTTAAGTCCAGGGCAGCAAATCTGCTTTGCACCCCACAGACAGTGTGTGACATTATAGATGCAGGTATTCAGGAAACATTGAGCCGAGCACAGCAGTGGTGATTTCCTGTCTCTCACTGACTGTGAGCCTCTTTAATATTTATGCCGCTGTTTATAGTCTGCTGGCATGGTACTTGTTTAAAAATGGTAGGGGTAGAAAATAATGCCCATTAAATTTAGGAAAATGTTTCATATGACAATAAACAGCATTTACATTTGAACATGTAGATATTTATAGGTCAGAGTTCTGCAAAAATAATTACACACAAGCTTGAGGAAGAATTTTCTGTTGACTGAAAACAATTCTTAAAAATGATCATTCATACAAAAGAAAGAATGAGAAGTAATGTTTGAATAGTTTGGTGCAGGTGTGACACTACCCTCAGGCCTTAAAATCTTAAGATTACATGTTTTACTATTTATTTTTACCACTTTTTCTTCTTTTCATTAAACAATGTCCCTGTCCCGTCCGTTTTGCAGGTGGTGGCCAGCAGAGATCTGCAACCCTCGCTTGGTGCCATCCAACATTCAGAGCCTCCGCCACGATATTGGTGACTTCCCCGTCTTCTTCTTTGGCTCCCACGACTACTACTGGATCAACCAGGGCCGCGTCTTCCCCTATGTGGAGAACGACAAGAACTTTGTCACGGGTCAAATCAACATCAACAAAACCTTCAAAAAAGGTAATTTCCTCCTACAAAATTTCCTCCTACTAAATCCATTGTGAATTATTCATTTAAAGCTGTAGGAAAGAGGAGTTTCTGAGATAGTGTTGGTATGTTTTAGCTCTGGAAGAAGCAGCCCGGCGGTTCCAGGAGCTTAAGGCACAGAGGGAGAGCAGGGAGGCTCTAGAGCAGGAACGCAACTCTCGCAAACCTCCACCCTACAAATTTATCAAGGTAATGGGATTTTAATATCTCATGTAAGACAACTACCCCAAAAATTGTCTTTGATGAAGTTCTATTCAATAAGTGTTCGATGTTTTTATACATGCTTTTGTTGTTTCCCTGTATCAGTCCAACAAACCAGTGGGGAAGGTGCAGATGCATGTAGCTGACTTGTCAGAAATCCAACGATGCAACTGCAGACAGTCAGATGATCATCCGTGCAGCCTCAACTCCCAGTGTCTCAATCGCATGCTGCAGTACGAGTGTCACCCTCAGGTCTGTGCATTGTTATCTGTCTTGCTCATTTCTTAAACAATAAACCTGGTCAGACTGTCATAAGAGATGTCACCTCTGAACTTCTATTTTGTTGTTTTCAGGTGTGTCCTGCTGGGGACAGCTGTGAGAACCAGTGTTTCTCCAAGCGGCTGTATGCAGAGACAGAAGTGGTGAAGACAGACGACCGTGGTTGGGGCCTCAAGACTAACCAGGTCCTCCGGAAGGTGAGTGTCGAGCTGAATGTGCAATCCTAAATCATGGATAGCCAGATCATCAAACTTGTGTGTTAATCAGCTCATACAGTGTGATAACATTTACAAAACACTAAAAGTCAAATTGCTATCAGAATCAACCTTCGATGTCAAATGGAATACCAAACAGTGCTAAGAACAATCTGGATGATTTGGTCCAGAATAGACCCATTAACTTTTGGTGTGGCTCTGGATAAATGGACGGATCCAGAGCATTTTTCAACCTTTTTCAATAATTTGTCAGGGAGTAGCGCATAGATCTTAATAGAAAAACACACTTCAAAGTCCACAGGTTCAATAGTTGTAAAATCCACATGTCCTTAACATTGATTCCCACTGTTCTCACTGGTTGTGTAGCTTGTGTTTTAGTTTTCGGTGAGATCCCTATAACAATGCAAAAATCTAATGTTTTTATTTCCTCAAGGGTGACTTTGTGACAGAGTATGTGGGAGAGGTAATAGACTCAGAGGAATGCCAGCAACGAATCAAACGTGCACAAGAAAACCACGTGTCCAACTTCTACATGCTCACCCTCACCAAGGTAACATCAGTGATACTGAAACATTGTTCAGTGTGGAGACCTCCACCTAGAGCTTCTCGAACACTGGTGTCTTAATGTCCATCTCTCCCTTGTAGGATCGTGTGATAGACGCTGGCCCAAAAGGCAACTCGTCTCGGTTTATAAACCACAGCTGCAGCCCGAACTGTGAAACGCAGAAGTGGACAGTTAACGGAGACGTCCGCATCGGGCTCTTTGCTCTCTGTGATATCGAGGCTGGTGAGTTCACATATATTCTGTCAAATTCCTACATGTATGTTTTGTGCACTGAGAGTGACATTGATGATCCATTTGATGTGAATCTTGTCCCTGCAGACACGGAGCTGACGTTCAACTACAACATGCACTGTGTAGGCAACAGGAGAACAACTTGTAACTGTGGAGCAGACAACTGCTCTGGCTTCCTCGGGGTGCAGCCGACAGTAAGGACATTTACCTCTCCTCGTCATCCTGAATCCAGTTTTTCAAACTTCTGGAAGGAGTGTTGATGCCATTTTTATCTTTTTGTAATGTTTCCTCCAGAGCGCTGTGGTGATGGAGAAAGAGGAGAAGGCCAGGAATGCGAAGTTGAAGCCGAAGAAGCGGAAGCTGCGGATGGAGGGCAAACACGCGCACGAATACTTCTGTTTTTGCTGCGGAGAGGGAGGCGAGCTGGTGATGTGTGACCGAAAGGACTGTCCGAAAGCATATCACCTGCTCTGTCTCAACCTTACCAAGCCGCCATACGGTAATGACCGAATGAGTTTAAGTATGCGTGTGTCTGGAAAATGTACTGTATGTATTTTGTGCTTTCATATCCTGTTAATCGTCTCACACAGATTTATCTTGAGAGCCATAGCAGCTTTGAAACCATTTCTTTCTTGTCTTCGTCTGCAGGACGTTGGGAATGTCCGTGGCACGACTGCAGCGTGTGTGGCGTCCCGGCCTCGTCCCTCTGTGACTTCTGCCCTCGCTCATTCTGCCGGGAGCACGAGGTGGGGGCGCTCACTTCCTCCTCCCTCGACGGTCGCCCCTGTTGCTCCAGTCACAACCCTGTCAGTCCCCTGGACTCCAACTCCAGCTCGACCCAGCTACGCCACTCCGCCCTGAGCCCGGTCCGGGTTAAAGAGGAGCTGGAGCCAGAGCCGGGTAAGCCAGCCACTGAGTGAAACCACAGCTCCCCTGAATACCTCATTCCCTGTGAAGTGCGTTCTTGTTCGATCCACCTCTGATCTGAAGCAGCTCTACAAAAGGGAATACAGTGCTTTTTGACCAGTGCGACGGTCCCCCTTCAGACACAAGACGCACCGAAGAACACCTCGATGCTGTTTGTGGCGAGACTGGACTGGAGCGTCCGCAGGGGAAGTGTCCAGGCATCATTGTGCGCTGTTTTCCCTCCTCTCTTGCCATAAAACACCACCTCTAACACTCTCTACCGCTCGCCTGTGCCCATCGGAGGGCCCAGACCACCACCTCATTATGTTTCTTTTTGTCAGTTTTACAGCTGTTGAAATTTTAAGTGTTGTCACATCGTCAGTTACCGGCACTTTGAAGAACCTTGACGAGTGAGGTGGAGGGGAGAGGTAGAAGAGGAGTAGGAGATTGAAAGCTGGACCTCTCAACAACCACGCTGCTCCTCTCCTTGTTTACCTGCTGTACGCTGCGGTCGGCATCACACACAGGATGGCTCTATGGAGACGAGCCAGCCTTTTTCTTCTCATCCGCAGCAGATCATCACTCCAAACGTGATCTGTCATCGTATTTATCTCTTCTTCTCCTTGCAGGAAAGGAGGTGGGGTGGATGACCGATTTTGTGCAATTTTTTTCAGGACCACACTACATTCCAACCTTCCTTAGACATGGTTTTAATATACTTATGGGTATGGATGAATATAATTATATACAGTATCTATGTTTGTTAATGTTTACAGACAGATTCTCTCACTTCATCTCAGTGAGTGGTGTATTATGTTTGTTTGTTTAGGTGTTAAGCATTACGCAGACCTCCTTGTGAAAATAGTCCTATAAGGTGAAATATAATGGTATATAGTGTAATGGTATGACATTACAGAAGTACTTGTGATTTTCATATTGCCAGTCTCACTTGCCATTGTGTACATAATTGGCTCATACTATTGTAAAGTACTTAAAGATCAGGAGAGACGGAGCCTCGCCTCTCTGGTTGTTCCTGGTAGAAGGAAAACGCTTTTTTAAACAACAAGACAGATCCTTTTTATTTTCTTTTTTGATGACGTTCTGTTCTCACACTTCCTCCGAGCAGTTACTGTTATTTGTATTGTAGATGGAGGGGCTCAGCTTGTGATCACTGGTGCTGTCTTAAAGTATTGTTGATCGGCCTTAAGTTTGATTCTGGCTGTAGAAACTACTGCCCAGATGCAGTTCATTTCAGTAAAGTCGTGTACTGTGACTGCTTCAATGCTTGTTTTTGTTTTTTTCAGTTTTTTTGTTGTTTTTTCTTCAGTTTTTTTGTTTTTGCCAAACTTTTCTGAAAAGCACTTTTACACAGCTTGTCGCTACACTATTTAGCTAGGTCATACATATACAGAAATGTATATAAAAAGAACATAAGACAAGTGTTTCAAAATGGATACCTCTTCTTCTTGTAGTAACATCGGAATTTAACTGTGTTGTAACTTCTTTCCTCTCTGTCTAAAACGTGGAGAGTACTGGTCGTGGGTTTGGATGTTTTTTCGAGGAAAGTGTGGCCTAAATGCTGTCGGTTTTTTTGGGCGGGGGGGTTATTTGGCACAAGTAGGAATGACTGCCAGCCCGGCTTTGTACAAAAAAAGTCCTCTGTGTCCTCGAGAGGTACGTCTTCGTTTTCCACCTGGAGAACATCCTCAAGGCTGGGCTTTATATAAAGACGTAAAGGTATAACAACAGTCCCAGTTCAGTATAATGTACAAATACAAACTCCTGTACAGTGTTTTTAATCGCTCATCTGTCAAATCTAAATTTTTTGTATTTATTGCACCACATTTTATACCAGTTTCTTTTTCAAACACCAGTGCAGTAATTTGTCTCCCTCTCCCCCACGGTGTAAGTGAAATAGACTATTTAAAAAAACATGGGGAGTTTTACATAATATATCTGTATCTAGTCATTGCATACATTTTTTTTGTTTTTTTTAAAGATACATTTGGTGTAATGATTCCACATTTGGTAACAGCCGCTGCTCATCGACCTGTATCGTGACTCACTGTAATTGGTGTTGACAGCAGTGTGAACCAGTTCAATATAGGAATGTAAAGTTTCTGTTTCAGAGCAGTTTTAGTGCTTTTTTTTTTTTTTTTTTTTTTAAAGCCCGGACTCAAGAGATCATCACAGATGGAAGTTTATCTGTTGTCACGTTTCAGCATTTCGCTTGTAATTTTCCCCCTGTACCCTGGTAACCTTTATATTATCTGCGATGAAATTGTGTTTTGTTTGTTTTGTTTTACTTTTAAGTTTGGTTTGTGTTTATAATCAAACCACAAGGTGCCAATGTGTCCAACTCATTTGAATTTTTTTTTGGGGTCACTTTGAATGCATAGACCGGACATGGTAAATTACTTGAGAATTCAAAGAAGAAGAGAAGAGTCATTGGGTGCAGAAAAGTGAGCAAATCATAGTCATGATTTTACCACATAAAAATGATCTGCGTAGAATAATATTTTGTATCTGATATGGTTTTCCCTCCATAAACAACAACAGCAACATAAATATGCAATTATTCTTTCTAAAGTATAACCGCTGAGCACAAGATGTTTCCTGCTTTAATGGATCAATCTGCAACGTAGGTCAAACATCCAAGTAAACTAACATTAAGTAGAGCAAATGTTTTTAAGTGGAGACAGACTTAAATGTGCTAAATATAAGCACATAACACTTTACAGACATATAAATGGATTTGTGCACAAACTTTTTAATGTTCTCCCTTTTCTGCATTCAACAAGTCTTCCCCTTTTTATTTCTCTTATTATTGACCGTTTTTGGAAGCCTTTCCAAGAAAACCGACTAAATGTGCAGATTTCCTTATCACTGCCCCCAGATTTGCTAACCTCTACGCAGATGAATTTGAGTTCAGTAGTTGACTGTAGGAAGTAGGCCACTTCAGTACTTGTTCAATATCAGGTAGGTGCATCATTATGGCACTTTTACTTACATAGTCTGTGTGTCTAAACTTGAATTTTTTTTTTATTTATTAATGTTTTTGTTTTGTTTTTTTTGTTTTTTTACACAGGATTCGTACATGTGTGATAATCAGACAGAAGATTCCTTGAACTTTGTGTTTGTGGCTTTAGGAAAAAAAATGTCTGACTGATGACTTGTGATTATCTAACTGGTCTTACAGCCTTTTTTCTTCTTTTCATGGTGACTGTTCAACTGAAATGCATGCTTCCAACATCAGACACTGGTTTAATCCACTTCTGTATTCAGTTGGAGAGTTTTTAAATGCCTGATTTAAATGCCAATGTTTTGTTTTGATTGTGCTCCTTTTTTATTTTTACTTCAACCATTTTGCACAGAGATCGTGCAAAACCAGCCTTTATTTTTTTTGCACCTGCAGATCGCATGATCATGAATTATTTTGTGCCAGTTTGTCCTCTTCTGCCCTCCTCTGCTGAAACAGCAGCAGTATTACGGTTGCCTAATTTAAGTGTCCCAGCCTGCATCATGCCATAAACTTAAATTACTACCTGACATGTATGTTTTGTTTGTCATTGTAGTGCCCACATTTTATGTTTTTTTTTCAAGAGACAGCATGTTTGTTCTCAGTTAAGTGACCCTTAAATACGCCTGAGGAAGATTTTCATGTGTCCAGGAATTTGCTTATTATTAACAATTTTTCTTATACACTTAAATTTAGGATGGACCACCCCCTTCTTTGTCAAAAGGGTATGTTTCAGTTCACTGTGATGTCTTTTGGTTTTTGTGCAATGTTGCCGACTGTCATTAGTTTTAATTGTCATGCTGTCAGAGGAGAAATAGTGTTGGAATAAATAAATAAATCCACCTTCATAAGCACTCATCTCTTTTTACTTGTAGTAAACTTACTTACAGTAACTCTAACTGGGGTCATATCTATCTCTCTTGGTGTTGCTTCAATTAAACGTGGATGAACACAAAATACCATGTTGATTACTGTTCAACCTGTGTTACTGCATACTGCATATTGTTGAGTAACTTGTAAATAGTTTGCATTGAACTTGCATAGACTCATGTTACTGTGGCGTGCTCTTTTTGCCTGTACAATTCTGCTTCTAAATGTGTGTGACTGTTGAGACGACACTCTTTTTGTACATGACTGTCTTTTTATTTGAGAATATTGATTCTGTCCTTTTTCATTCTAAAGTTGAGTTTGAAGAGTTCAGACATGCCTGAAGTTTGACTTTAATAAAGCTGTACTCTGTCTCAGTGAAACGCTCCCACTGTGTGTGATTTCGTAATGGGCTGAGAATAGGATTTTAAAGATCAACCTTCTCAATTAAGTGGTCGTAATCGCTAGATTTTGTACCAGTGAGATTGCAGCTGAATATAACTAGGTGTCTTTAAAAAATCTACTTCTTTGAAATAATAATAAAAGTAAAACAAAATAATGAAAATACAACCGTGTCAATGGTGAGAGATTTGCCTAAAGAAAGTACCTAGGTTAAAAGGTAAAGCTACTGAAAATACCTTTTTATATTACAATTTAAAGCCTGTGGAGTCTCTGACAGTCTCAACATATTCACATTTGCACAAGAGTAAAAAATTAAGCAACTTAAAACTATTTGAAACTTTGTGTGAATGGATACTGTAAAAAACAAAAAAAACAAAAAAACAAGTTAAATTGATTTGATGGGGAAATAACTCAGGCAGACATCGCTGACTGATTCAACCTCTAGATGGCAACTTGTAACGTGACGTGGCTTCTTGCATCCATCTGTCAAGCCACATGAAGTCATCTACACGACCATTTCCGGTTCATATAGCACTACAGGGCTCCCACATTTTTAAATTGTCAAACCTGTGTCCGTCAAAAATTATGAATTTAAATAAAGCCATGTGCTTCTGGAATAAAAGTGGTGGCAAAATTGAATCAGAACTGATATAAATGTAGAGTTCCTGATAAATATTCACTTAGACAAATATTCACTTGATTTGTTGACAAATCAACACGAATTCAACAGAATCCTATCAAATGATATAATTAAGTTTTAATAAATGCAACTTTATATTGATACGATGCGGGGGGTTTTTTTTTTCGCTTACTGACGTAAGATGATATACTATATAATATTAACAAAGAAAATGCTGACACATTTCCAGTTTCATCTACGAATGACAGCAGCCTGATACGATCGAGCGGTACACAGCCTTCTACATTAATTTTGAAAATCCTAAACCAGAAGTAGCTGTGATGTAGCCGCTAGCTTCGCGGCTCCCATCTCTTCTGTGGCATCCCTGTTTCTCTTAAGTCCTCAAATGCACGACTTTCACCGTCGGCAGAAACAGAGGATGTCGAGGCCTGATTCATTTTAACACCACGTGTTGATATGAGGACAAAGAGATAAAAGAGACCACCTGTTTAAGGTCAGTAACGTACCTTGGGATTCCCTGTTTGACAACGCGGAAATGGGCCAGATGTCTTGTTTGACAGATGTTGCTAGCTAGCTTAGCTTAGTCTGCTAACATAGTATTTCTACAACTCAGGCACTTAAGGTTAGCTTGTTTGCCCTTGTTTTGTGTATTGACTGATGCTGGTGAGTCGTGTAATCGGTATCGTTATTAGAAAAGCAGGTTTAATGACATATAAAATTAAATAACATCCTCTGAATAGAAGTCGAAGGCACAGGTGCAGCATGCTGGCCTGTAAATCAGGTTTTAGACGGGGCAGGGGCTCCACAGTGTGAAAGCTGAATGGATACTTAGTATAATGTTTACCAATATCTCCCGATACGGATATATAGTCCGAGTTTAAGTGTTGGGGACACAATGTAAAACGGACAATACTTTTACTCCTTTGTCTGATTATGTGTAGTTTTTTCTATTTGTAGAGACAAGAAAATGAAGACAAAGGTCAGCAACCTCTGCTGAAGCCCCCCCTAAAATTTAGGAGCATCACACTGTTTTGGACATGTCCTTACACATGTTAAACACAACAGTGGGCTGAGTTTCTGTAGTTGAAATACAAAGGGCATAGGCTAATTAGTAAAGAGCGAGAAAATACTTTTCTAATACATACAGTCTTCCTTCAGGAAAAACATCTTTCAGAACTAGCAAATGAAAAAATGCCCCAGGACTGGGTGGGCCAAGTGATTTGTTTTTGTTGGCTCATCTAATAGTAGGGTGTAGCAATTCTAGTTCCCAAACATTTACAGTGTAAGAGCAACAGAATCATTACAGATGATAAGGTGAGAAAGGTTGTTCAATGCCATCCCATGATTTGCTAACATACATGCCCCCAATCAAGAGTACTCAGTTTTATTTGGTATCCGAAGAAGTAAAATAGGAGAGTCTCAAAATGAGCGTAACTACCCTATCATCATCCAAAATGGACTTCAATCAGGTCATTAACAATTTTTAGAACGGAGCAACCCCACTAACTACAAAAATCATGATATATGGAACAGATATTTGTATTAATTACTCAATGTATGACTGATGTACTTACTAATTTGTTCCTGTTTGCATATTTTATTAGATTGTAGTTTTATTGTTCCTTACAATACCCAAATCAAACAAAAAAACACACATAAACTCTGTTTGTGATGGGTTTTTTTTAGCCCCAGTTACGTTAAAGTGGCGTGATGATGTTTGCTGTTGACTGAAGTCCACTCCAACAAACAAAATGAAGAGGAGACTGCTTCGCGGTTTCCTGTCGGAGATTTCCATCCGGACGGCTTTGCTGGTTGTGTTCCTGTAAGTCTACCCACCTTTGAATCATTGGTTTGTTGATCTGTTCTTTAAAGGGCAAACGTTGTTTTAATAAGGAGACAACAGACGGAGAAACATGCAACATACCAATATTTTTATTTTCATTTGTGTAGCGTGACGGAGCAGCTTCCTCCTTTCTACCGCGAGATCCAGCCAGAGGAGATGTGGTTGTATAAATTCCATCGTGTGGAGAGGGACCACGTGCCCACATCTCTTATGTTTGTAAGTAGACTTGAAATAAGCATAATAAATCCTTCAGTTGAGTTTTCCCTCTCGCACCTCTTCCCTGACAACAATCCCCACAGAGAATCTGAACTACCTTCCTGCCTTCTGCAGTCTTTAAAGGATGATTCAAAACGTTCTTTTTGGCTCATCAATCACCATCAGATTACTGTGACAACCATCCTTCCAAATCATATCTTGAGTTTTAAGATCAATTCCTCATCATCCCCACATAACCACTGGCTTCAATACAGGTAGAAATTCAGTTTCTGGGGACCTGACCTGTGCAGAGTCACTCCAAAAAAATGAATTGATTATGATCAGGGGTTGTACATATCTAAAAGGTTTTTTTCTTCACAAAAATAAAATACTATAAACATTATACACATTTTTTAAACAGATTTTTATTTCATTACATTTCTTGCAATAGAAACATCCAGAGGTCCAAACTCAACCTCATGATAGCAATTGAAATATTGATATTGTGTTAATAATGCACTCATGATAATATTGTGTATCTCTTGTTTATGAGTTCAACTGGTTGCTTTTCCAGGTGTGATTGAGTGTAACTAATCTTTCTTTACACTTTTTTAAAAAGTTATGGTTACTTTCTCCACCTCCCTACTATCTTACTTTAAGGGCGATTTATTTGCCAAAAAAAAGACAGAATACACAGAAAACAAAGTTGAAGACAATTGTGAGCTTTTAAGAAAATAAATATTCAAATTTCTATAGGTATTTTGAAAATATTGTTTTTTTTTCCTTGAATTAGTTTGGCCACGACAGAGATCATTACAGGCTTTGATGGGACAACATCTTTGAGTAATCCTGGACTATGGTCTAGGATTTTTAGTGTAAATAGACTGAAAAAAGTAAAAGGCGAGCTTTTGTTATTAATGTGGATCCATGCTTACAGATTAAGATTAATTTGCCGTTAAGTGGATTTAAGTTGTAATACGTCTTTTCTCTTTGCATCAGAGTGTGGCAGTTTTCACCCCTTTGATTGTAATCCTGGTTTTCGCCTTCCTGAAGAAGTCAGAGCGAGGAGATGTAAAGGAGGCCTCACTGGGTGAGAAAGCAGACATTAGTTTTTCACATTCAAACAAAGACACCAACCAGTTGTATGTATTAACCTATGTGTCATTTCCCTCTGTCATCCAGCTGTGACTTTGACGCTGGTGCTGAATGGAGTTTTCACCAATGTCATCAAGCTTGTTGTTGGCAGGTAAACATGGATCACAATGTAGCAGCGGATAATAATGCCCAGTGTTGAAGTGGATTAAAGTCTGAATCTGTCCTCTCTGTGTTTGTCTCTACTTTAGGCCACGGCCAGACTTCTTCTACCGTTGTTTCCCCGACGGTCAGATGAACCTGGAGTTGCGCTGCAGCGGTGACCCAGATGTCGTCATGGAGGGCAGGAAGAGCTTTCCCAGTGGACACTCTTCCTGTAAGGGCTTTTTATGGTCGTTTATGCCTAAGTGGATGATGCATTTTCATTAGGAGGAAACCAGGCAAAGCAACAAATGCACAAAGTGGGGCAGAAGGGCAAATAATACATCTGATGTATATAAGTGTATTTTTGTCTCCAGGCTCTTCTTTTAGTGATAAGCAAGAGCGCGTCCCTCGACTTTCTTAAAAGCTTTGCTCCATGTGTAATTCCTGCCCCTTGTCTTTTTGTAGTTTTCTCTTTCTCTGTGTCCCACTCACCCTTTTGATCCTTTTTTTTCTTCCTCGATCCCAGTCGCCTTTGCAGGTTTGGGTTTCACTGGGCTGTACATCGCAGGAAAGCTGCGCTGCTTCAATGCAGCGGGACAAGGCAGAGCGTGGCGGCTGTGTGCCTTCCTCACACCTCTACTTCTCGCAACAGTGATTGCCCTCTCCAGAACCTGCGACTACAAGCACCACTGGCAAGGTCAGAGTCACAGAAAAGAAGCAGGTGGTACAATGCATGATGACATTTGCACAATTGCCGCTCTTAACATTGTCTCTCTTAATATTCTCCCAAAATCTTTTTATTTTTGCACATGAGCACAAGATTCATTCATGAAGCTGCTGGGTCAAACTCTTTACACCTGTGTGCTGTCTTCTTCTTCTCTCTCCCCTTCTTGCAGATGTATTAGTGGGTTCTCTGCTGGGTTTTTCCATTGCCTGGTTGTGTTACAGGCAGCACTACCCTCCACTGCAGGACCCTGACTGCTACAGACCTCTGCGCCACAGAGAGACTGTTCCTGCTGCACAGGAGCGCAAACTGGCCAACTCTAACTACATCCTGCCCCTGTAGCAGAGCAGTACCTGGATCATACTCTTTACTGGTGTCATTTATTATTCTGGATTACATGGTAATCTTTATAATTATGTTATTTACATGGTCAGGGCTGGGCGGTTTATCATTATTTATTGTTTTTATTATTATAACTGTATGGTGGGGAATTTTCTTTGCGTACGGTGAAACAAGACACATTGTTTGTTTTCCCAATTAACGACAAATTTCTTCGGAATGGTTTGTGAAAGACTAGAGAGTTGCTGTGTGAAACAACTCCAGTCCAGAGTAGTGGACTTAAACTATATAAACAACTTACAGTGAGGTTTTTCAAACCTAAAAAGAAATTACAGTTATTATGTTACACAAAATGTATCAATATTGGAAGGCCGGTTGAATATCACACATATATAATATTTCTCACAATCCATCCATATGGCCCAGCCCTACACAAACCTGTGTATTGTGCCTATAGATCACATGACTTTAATACTCGCAACAGCTGAGCAGGTCAACCACACAAGCACTGCACTACTAGTCCACTGCCCATCAATCGCTGGCTCAGCTGCTGTGAAACAGTTTTCTCATGTTGAGTCACAATTCTGTGATTGTTTTGTAAACTTTTTCAACAAGCAGGGTTGAGACTTCAGGAAAAAATACACAGTATTGGATGTTTTGTGCATCGATGTTCATTACTGACCTTTGAGACGCATAATATGGTAAACAGAATCCGAGCTCAACAGCTATTAGGTGTTAAATCAGTTAGTCAATGGATCGAAAAACTAGATTATTCCTTAATATAATTTATCAACCCTTAATGTCAAACACTTGCAGCTTCTCAGATGTAAAGATTTGCTGCTGTCGTATCATTGTAAATTGAATGTACAAGGTAAGGACTTATAAGACAAAACAAGAGATTTCAATTGCAAAAATGTAGATACTTCATAATATTCTTACATTTATCAGACTAAATCTGTAATCAAGCAAGTAAAATAGAACATAATTTTGATTTTAGACAACAAAAACAATCATGAGTTCCAGTCAGAGCTCGAAAAGGGTCCGCTTATTAAAGAATGAGAGCTTTCAACTGCTTCTCAAAGTTTGAATGTCATCAGAAGACGTAAATATGATATGACAAACATTTGACAAAGACAGCCGGGGGGAAAAAAGATCAAGGTGGGTGTCCTTGAGCCAGTACAGGGGTTACAATCGCCACCGTACATGACCACTTGATATCATGTGCCTCAGTGTTTGGATTTACATTACTTGATGCCTCTTGGGCCAGCTCCACTCACTAAATATGAGTTTGGAAGCTCCATGTAATCAGCAAGTGGACCTTTGAGCTTTGTGTATCACCGTATAGTATTTGCTTTGAGAAGCGAATACTGGTCAAGTAAGAGGTGTTAATTTTGGCTGTTCATATCTGAAGTGAGGGTGCGCGATGTGAACAAAATCCTCTGTCATAGTTTGTAATGGAATTTTATATCATGATACATTAATGTTACGTCATATATATATAATTGATCTAATGGAAAATCACAGTTTATTGATAAAAAAATAAAAAAATTACACAGGTAGATCTTTGTAAGAATAAAACTGGCATTATATGATTTTTTTATCAAAAAATTCTATGAAAAGGCCAAAACCATCCATCATTCAGAACTTTTCGACTTCCCTACCCTGTTTGTGACACTTGGTCCCAAAACCCATTAATCCTACTGAAGACACAAAACTTTAACACTCAGTTACTTTTGTACTGTTTATTGTACTTTCTCCAAATGGCTTAGTAATGTCCTAAAAACAGATGGGCACTGTAGTTTTTCGACAGTGGTACTCAACCAGGAGGAAATTGTGCATTTTCTGGGGACAACTTTCAATCGGGAATGAAAACGCATTTAATGTCTAAGTTGTTTTTGAAGAACAGTGGAGGTCTATGGCACAGACAAATAGTATTATGCACAGGCAATATTTATTAGTATAGGATCAATTTATTATTGGATTTAGTCTCCACCAGGAATTTCTTGACAATAACAGGAAAGTGTATAATTGTTCTTGATAGCTATCATGGTATTAACTATATAGTAAAATCTCTGTCATTTGACACAATGAAATTGTCTCATCATGCTCATCAACATTTGTCCCGCTCCTATCTGACAGCGCCTCTTTGGTTGTCCTCATGTGTAGAGCGGGTTAATCAAAACTACGTCTCATATCTTTGATGTTCATAATTCTGTTCTCCTGCCTCTGTTTTGCGTGCTGTTTCTGTCTTCCTTTATTATATTTTGAATATCTCCATTCGCAAATGTGTTCATATATGTTAAGGGTTCATATCCCAAATCCTCAGTTTAATGGCCTGATGTAGCATATCCACTCGTCTTTTCTCATGGGTTCTGCTGTACTTTCTTTGTAACGACGCAAATGCATCTCCACAGCTCATCTGCTAATATCGCCACAAGTTAATACGGCTGTAAAAGAACCATAAGATAAATGTTTTCCCACGTCAGTGGTCTCAGGCTTAGTGTAGGTCTGGCTTCCGTTACTACACATCCTTCTGGCTCCTCTGCCAACCTGTTTTTAGAGTGTGAATGTTCACCAGAGGTGGAGAGACGTGTGGTGTAAAGGGGTTGGTTTTTGGATCTAGAACCTGAGTCAGATCAGACTGTAACCTCTCCAAGTGATGGTGCTAGCCTCCCAGTGCTCCTGCTGGTCAGGTTTTCTATCCTGTTAATAGTTTTCTTGGCACACAACATTTGGTGGAATTTATTTTTTTTATTTCAGACTATGAACACAACAGTCTGTGATTCAGTTTTTTTTTTGTCTTTATGTTAATGTTTACAAGGTCGGGTTTTAATTGGAACGAGCAGGTCAGCCTTTGCCTAGGTATGACAGGTTTACAGGTTGAAACATGAAAAACAAAACTTCTTGTGTTTCTGTTTGCGCGTGAAACCAGCCAAAGTTTTTGCATGGTCAAAGCACTTTTGGTCGTTGCTGTGAATCAAGCTTAAAGCAGCTGGATTGCAGTGGTTTCAGACCAAACTTGGCAGAAAAAAACATGAATTTGTGCCTTTGTTTACTAAATTACTGTATTACTCTCAGTTTATTAATTCTAAGTATATACGGCATGTTACAGTGTATACTCTGGCATGTTGTGGACACACCTTTGTTCTCAGTCTTTACGTTTACGTTTTACAGTCTGTAGCTTTCGGTCGGCATGCTGCCTTTCTTTACCTCAGAGAAGAAAAGTTAATGAATAATGTTGCTGATGGAGTCAAATGTGAAGATTTAACAGAACAGAGTAGCCAAGAGGAGGAAAAACTTCATTTTTTACAAAACTTTGAGACAAACAATATCTTAATTTACTCAATCTTACTGGTATTTATGAGATGATGTACAGGTCTGAGTGTATTTAATTTGGGGGTATGTAGGAGTTTACTTGAATTTTGAATTTTTGTTTGTTTACCTTTAATGTGATAATATTATTTAATGAAAATAGTGGTCATATTTGTCGGCTCATAGGTGGATCCCTTAGACAAAAAAAACCTGTTGATTAGACTGCTGCATTTTGATAAAATCCTGCATGTTTCACAGCTAAAGAGCAACACACTTACGTCATAACTGTACTTTCCATCCAAATACCCAAATATCTGTCCATTTCTGTCAATTTATGTGATTTTACTGTATGAAGTTAATGATCATGTCTGGGCTCCTTCAGATCTACTGTTACGACAAGGGATGATGATATTAAAATTTGCCTGTTTGCATTGTTTATGTCCTGCTCATCATGATTTGCCTTGGCTTGTAGGACCACATAGCAGTCACTAATGCTGATACATCATCCTGATTGTACATGTTGTGATGCTTTTAATGAATCTTTTGGTGACACTAAATGATGTTTCTAAATAATCTTGCAATACACATTGTCCTTTGCTTATTTTCTTGTGAGTCATCCTGTTTTTGTGTGATGATTGACAATATAAATATTTTCCAGTAAATTTTATAGAAGTCATACACACAAACTCAACAATTCCTGTATGTTACAAAGTACAAGCCTTCTAGCCTTTCAGTGGACACAATCCTTTAATTTCGTAATCACGCTTTTATTGTGAAATATTTACAGGAACATGTTATGTAAAAGTTCAGAGATTTGGACTGTTCCACTACAGTAGTTCAAGATGTAGAAACTGTCATCTTATAATGGTAAATGGACAGTTTTTATATAGTGACCCCTGAAAGTGCTTTACAACACAAGTCAGCACTGAAACCTTCACACTCCTTGGCAGAGGTTACCAAAGCGACACTTACTCATGAGGTGCAAGACATTCTTACACTATATTATTAATATGATTATTTATATTTTGTATTTATAGTTTAAATCTGCATGTTCCCTGTAACCAAAGCTGATAACTATTATAGCAGAGTAAAAAGTCCAATATTTTCCTCCAAGATGTAGTAGAGTAGAAACATAAAGTATCTAACAAAAGTATTATACTTGAGTAAATGTATTAAACTGGGATTTGGTGCCTCAATATTTGAATTACTGAAGATGTCAGTTGGGTGTTTCAGCTTCTGAACGGAACTTTACGAAATAAACGTTTAATCAAAAATAATGTTGCAGGAAACTGTTAAAATACCTGTCTACTTATATTGCCCTTGACAGGTTTGCTATTCTTTGTTCAATGGTTTGGAAGCAGCTTTGTTTTTCTCAAGATGGTAGGCGTGGCCTCTATCATATGACGTACGTCACTTCCACCCCCAGTGATTGGTTGGATGTGACGTGTAGATTTGGCGCCACATTTCCAACAAGGAACAGAGGTCCGCTGTGAAAGAGCTCCGTATTTGACAGTAAACCAAAATAACCCGCCGTTCATGCCACTTTAGCGATATTTCACCGGGTTTCGTTTCGTCCTAGAAGTGTTAAACCGACGATTTTGAGAATGTTCGTCACCGACATAAGAAGGGAATTCTATGACGTAGTTGCCAACCAGGTACGTTGTTTTGGCTAACTGTAACATTAGTTAGCTAACTTGAAGCATGACGGACTCTATCATCACTCAGCAGATATGTAACTCTACGTTATCGTCAGTTTTTGTATATGTTGTACTAAACATGATCTGTCGTACGTTGCCTGGCTTTCAGAGAGTCGCACTCCTTGTGGCATCAGACATCGACGCTCTCTGCGCCTGTAAGATACTACAGGTAAGAGAATCGGCTAACTCTTAGCAAACATTAGCTCCTCGCCTTCTGTTTGTTTTTCACAGACTGATTTTCCAAATAAAATGTGTTATGTAGTTGTGTCCCTCACTTACAGCTCCTTCCCCGTGTCGTGTATGTCATGTACAATAAATGATGTGTGCACTTTTAAATGGATGCGATGGCTAGAGGATCTTGTTAACATGGGGGCATATTGCAGTGATCAATTGCTCCCAGTTGTATCTCTTAATCTTACAGTCATCAAATTGTACTTGGGCAACGTAAAATCTTCAAGTTACATCTTGTAGGTACAAATTTCTGAGATCAAATCAATGCCCGCATACGTGAAGTGCATATAAAAAGTTATATTTTCAGATTTGATACATGCATTGCTTTCAGTTACACAGCTGCTTTGATTTTGTGTTCCCATGTCCTTTCTCGTCATTGAAAGGCTACTGATAAACAAGTAAATTAAACAATAATTGCAGAGTATTTTTGTTTCTTCACCAGGCGCTTTTCCACTGTGACCAGATCCAGTACACACTTGTCCCGGTTACAGGCTGGCAGGATCTTGGCACTGCCTTCCTTGAACACAAAGAGCAGGTATAATCATATCAGGCTTAATTTTCACACAGCTAAAGGACACGGATAAACAAGGAGGAACTGATAAGGTTTGCTACACTGTCACTCTAAACTAAATGTGTTATTTTGCTGTATGGTGCAGTTCAGGTACTTTGTTCTCATCAACTGCGGGGCAAATGTTGACCTTCTTGAGATGCTGCAGCCAGATGATGACTCCATCTTCTTCATCTGTGACACTCACCGGCCCATAGATGTGGTCAATGTCTACAATGACAGCCAGGTGATGGATAATGATCAGTTCAGCTCACATGATTGATAAAGAACGAAGCAATCTTACTCGTTTATTTATTAAATTTCACTGTGCTGCTGCCAAATGTGTTTTATTAACTTGTTTGAAAGTTGTGAGTAACATCAGAACATTATATATCTCTGTAGAAACTGTGCTGCCATGCTCACACTTCTGGAATCATCTTATCCACAGATAAAGCTCCTAATCAAACAGGATGATGACCTTGGTGTGCCCTCATATGACGATATCTTTCGAGATGATGATGATGAGGAAGGAGGTGACTCTGGAAATGAGAGTGATGAAGGCTCAGAGCCATCTGGGAAACGGAGGAGATATGATGAAGTAAATATTAAGCAGAATGAGATACACTACTGACTTTAATCAAAACAGCGTCGACCTGACTAATGATTGTTTGACATTCTTTGCAGGGGGCAGTTGAGAGAAGGATTGACAGACAACGAGCAAAGCGCGAGTGGGAGTCACGAAGGTGAAGTGTTTCTTAAAGGAGGTGCACGGATGGTATTTGCCAAATAGACATTATGATTTCGAAACTGACTATCATGTTTCACTCATTTCTCAGGAGGGAAATCTTGTTTGACTATGAGCAGTATGAATATCATGGGACTTCTGTGAGTAGACACCTTTTTTCTTTTTTCTTTGTGGGTCCTTGAATGCTAAGATGAGCATGACAAATGAACTGGATGATTTGCGTGTCTTAAAAATGCACAAAAACTAAAAAGGTTTTTATACCAGCATGTAAATTTCTTCTATGCGTAGATTGCTTTTTACATGACTTTGATTTCACATATTCTGCTGTTGTTCCCAAATGAATTCCTGAAATGTTTTCATGTGTCTGCTTTCAGGCTGCAATGATGTTTTTTGAACTGGCGTGGGTGTTGACTAAAGACACCAAGGACATGCTCTGGTAAGCTGTCAGATAAAATGTTGGGGGTTTTTTTGTTGCTGTTTGTGTACATGCACTGCACAAGTCAACTGTTGATTTTGTTTTTTGTTTGTTTGCAGGTGGGCTGTCATTGGGCTGACAGACCAGTGGGTTCACGATAAAATTACACAGTGAGAAAGTCTTCAGTATTTCAAAACATAATTCTAAAAAATAATTATCGTTGCCCTTCAAATTGCAGAAGTACAGATATTCATGGTTACCAGATGTATTTGCATCAAGTTGTTTACTCAGACTGAATTATATTTATGTCTTATTCCTTTTTTTTAGTATGAAATATGTAACAGACATCGCTACAATGCAGCGGCACGTTTCCCGGCATAACCACCGAAACGAGGATGAGGAGAATTCCCTCTCTATCGACTGTATGAGGATTTCCTTTGAATACGAGTATCCTTAACTCATCTGAAGTTTTTTCCATACACAGTTAAGTGTCATAGTAGCAGGAACTACTCGTATGTACTTTATAGTTTTTTTTTCTTTGAGTTTTCTTTAACCGTTTGCTTCAGCCTCCGTTTAACCCTCTACCAGCACTGGTCCCTGTATGAGAGCATCTGTAATTCCTGTTACACGTCGTGCAACTTCAAGCTTTGGACATTAAATGGCCAAAAGAAACTCCAGGAGTTCCTGGCTGACATGGGGTAAGTACTGCGAAATCAGTTTGTTGTGTATTGATATGGAAACGTTTATCTACAGAAGCAATAATGATGTTCAATGGAATTTTATACACATGTCTAATGGGAAATCAAGATTTCTTACTTTTAAATGGTGGATATTTAACAGGCTGCCTCTGAAGCAAGTGAGACAGAAATTCCACTCCATGGACATGTCAATCAAAGAGAACCTAAGGGACGTCATTGAGGAATCCTCCAATAAATACGGGTATAAATCTAGAAAAACTCTAAGAAGGAAAGACTCTTTACACTCACATGCATATATTGACAGACAGTCTGCCATGATTTGTCTTATTTTGTTTCCCCTCCATCAGTATGAAGGACATCCGCATCCAGACGTTTGGCGTGCACTTCGGCTTTAAGAACCGCTTTCTGGCCAGTGACATGGTGCATGCTACTGCTGCCTTGCTGGAGAGCACTGAGAAAGATGAGAGCGACAGTGACAACTTCATCAAGGCTCTGGACTCTCTTTCCAGGTGTGTAGCAGAAACGTAATGTTGGACAGTTCACTGACCAAAATCCTGACGCTTTTCTATTTTCGCACATGTTGATAAGAAGACTGGGAGTAGTTTAAAGCAAAAATGTCAGTTGTTTTTTTTTTTTAGCAAATTACATAAACATTTGTGAATACTTAAAATTCTATGCTCTGTTTATCTCTTTTCTGTCTAGGAGTAACCTTGAGCGTCTACATGCCGGCATTGACCTGGCTAAGAAGAAGCTGATGGCTGTCCAGCAGACAGTTGCCAGCTGCATCTGTACCAACCTGATCCTGTCACAGGGACCCTTCCTCTACTGCTACCTCATGGAGGTATGAGTGTCTATATGACCTACAGATGTGTGTGTGTGTGTGTGTGGCTGCCTCTTAAGATGATATCCGGCTCAATATTCTGCCTCTCCTGCTCTTCGTGTGTAGGGAACTCCTGATGTGAAGCTCTTTTCTAAGCCCATGGCCTTGACTCTTCTCTGCAAGTACCTTCTGAAGGCTTTTGTCCATTCTGTAAGTATCAGATTGTTAAGAGCAAGCTTTTCACTTGTACTGAAAACACACTGCTGTTGGTGTCTCTTTCATTTATGATGAGATGTTTTTTGTCGGTTAGACGAGGAATAAGCGCTGCAAACTGCTTCCACTCATCATGGCTGCTCCCAAGGATGTGGAGAAGGGAACTGTCATTGTTGTTGGAATCCCACCTGAGTCTGAAACATCTGACAAGAAGAAGTAAGACTTCATTAGATATGTAGTGTATTGTCAAATATAGCTAAGCCAAAAACATATTTTATAAATATTTTATATCTGGTATGATTTAGCTATTGATTCTAATTCTGTCAGCAAGTAAAATGTTCTTGTCACGTAATTTGATTCTTCTGGGGGAAAATAACACGTTTTCCCCATATCTTTTGCTGGTTGAATCCATGTTTCAAGTTGACATTGTTATACTCAACTCTTAAATCATCCTTATTCAAAAAGAGGTCAAATATACAACATTCAGTCTTATTAGTTGTCAGGAAAAAAACTATTTGCTATGTAAAGATGTAGTGGACAAAAGACATTGTGAGCATAGAGTGATGTTTCACTAGTAACTCAATTTGGCATTTGGGACCTTTTGACTTCAATTGGATTGCAGGAAAATTAATTTTTTTGCTAGTTTTGTTGGTATAAAGAAGACAGGAGTGTGTTTCATTGAGGTCAACAGTGTTGTCCTCAGACTGCTTAGAGAAATTACTGGAACTTTTAATTGATTATCAGAATTGTTAGTTATTCATATTCTGCCAATCGACATCTTTAGTTGTTATGTGTATTTTTTATTGTATACAACAAAAATGCCCCATTTCCTCAACTCTTATCCTTTTCTCCCTCCTCTAAGTTTCTTTGGTCGAGCCTTTGAGAAAGCTGCAGAGAGCACCAGCTCCAGAACTCTTCATGACCACTTTGACACTTCAAGTAAGTGATACCCCTGTTTACAGTTTTTATTTTGTTGTGTCCATTTTCTTGTGAATGTTTTATATGGGTCGAGGACAATCTCTTCATTAGACACTAGGTGGCAGCCTCGGCTTCATTTCTAGCAGAGCTTCAATTATCAAAACTGATGACTCAGACATACTGAACATCATAAAACAGATAATTATTTGAGGTTCTTATTACATTTTGCACTTCAACTACACATCAGTCATGGTTAGGAATACGTTTTGCTGAGTATTTATTACTCCTTTATTTGTCTCTACCTACTCCCAGTCCTGTGGCTGTCAAATACATGATATTTGATTTGTTCAGAATTTGAAATGTGTATTTATTAATTGTTCTTTGTTTTTTTCCCCTCTGTAGTCATAGAGCTGAAGACAGAAGACAGGAGCAAGTTTCTGGATGCACTCATCACCCTCCTGTCATGAGAGGACGCGTGAACATGCGTCGTGAAACTGAGTTCTTTGTTTGAGTCTCGAATGGCGTATGTTAGATGTGACTGAAATGAATGAATCTCACCAGACGTGTGCAGTGTCACCAACAGAAGATCTGTATTTGTTTTAAATGTTTTTATCATTTTGTGTGTATATTGTACAGTCGTTTTGTAAATGTGTGGATGTCTTACTTTTTCCTTTACAATTCTTGTAATGTTCATCTTTTATTCCTGTCTTTGTATGTGAGTGCTTCTTCACATTTTTAAACATGTTTAATAAATCATAGAAAATTTCTAAAAATGTTTTGTTTGCCTATGGTCGTGAGAAGTAGTTAGTTGTAGTATGTTAGTTATTTTTTCTATGAGCTTTTGCGCTTTGAGAGTTATGAAATGTAGAAATCTTCATTTACTTTTAGATTCATATGCAAAATATAGTGTAAATCAGATATAAAAGCTGCCTCTTATGTTTTTTGTTGTGCATATACTGTTTTGACTCCAAATGAGTAATCCTATGTTCCACAAGGATGTATATTTTACAACCCTGGGAAAGGATAGATGCTCGCTAAAAGTAGTTAAAATCGCTAAATTTCAGAAAGTTGAAATTGTGTTTTTCAATTTTTATCAGTGCTCAATGGCCTGGATAGAGAACGTTTAGGGGTTAAGGAACATTGTATGTTTGAGATCACAATGTTCTGAGAAAGTGACTCAGTTTACATTGGCCAATGTGATTGTGCAACTTTAAGTTTAAATACTTCCTTTGAATATTTCGAAACAAGGACATATGTATACATCATTTATTGGAGTCCATTTATGAAAGAGGACATTTACAAAGAAGGTCAGTGTTAGATTCTGATCGTGTCAGATCATTGCATCCTACTGTTAGCACTGCTACAGATGTACTTGAAACGCCTCGTAAGTAGTCCCACCTTTAATTCAATGACTTGGCATCACACTATGTCACCATGCCATACATTTGCATAATTTATGACTATTCATGGTGGAAGTAAAGCTAACTTGAAGCTGAAAACAACAGATTCCACTGGAGACATGGTGAGCGGCCTGTCTTTGCGGTGTCTGACATTCTGTCAAATGAGCTGTCAGTGTTTGTGCTGTCTCGACTTCAACAGCCCTCATGACAGGTGGCAGAGCGGTGAGCAGGTCAACCATCCCTGAACTCCATTTGTTTTCAAGGGAGACCTTCAGACTTAAGTATTCCACAAGGAAAAACTAAATTACCGAAAGTTCTTTAATTGATTTTCTCCATAAACAATGCCAATGATTCCTGTGAAGAACCACCATTGTTGGAAAGAAAACCAGAACCTTATCTGTATGCGAAAAAGGAAGGTGAGCTCTGTTGTGCTTGGCAGCGTTTTGGCTGTTGGCAGAGTCTATTCGGCGTGATCCAAACCTTTGTTTTGCTGACGCACAACTTGTGGTTCCACAGAAAGTTAAAGCTCTCTAATTGGATTTCTCGTAAAAGTATTGGCGGTGGAACAAACTTAACATCTTCTCCTGAACTTAGCCAGCTCTTATGGGGCAAAGGTTGCGGCTGCGACCTTGGCCCACATTTGCGAATCTAGGCCAGGCCTCCTGGTGGGGATTTGTTGCCGCCCCAGCGAGTGACTGGAAATGTGGGGCCTGAGCTGTTCTCTGCGGGGTAATTAAGATCCTTATCACACTTGGATCAGGATGAGATCATGACCCTCAGAGTGGAAGGGTGTTTGGCTGGTTTGTGTTGGAAAGTCCGGACTGACTGGCAGCAGCGGGACTGAAACGTGCCGAGATCTGCATCGAGCTGCCGGGTGGGATGTTCATGTATGTGGTCTTATTGTTACCAGTACAGGTTGTGCGCATCATTAATTAATCGTGCATGGATGTGTACGTCTTCCTGCTTCCGTTGGTCAACTATCTGAGAACAATTTACATCCATAATGATATTGTTTACGGTCACAGCCCAGTGATGTTATCTAGGATAAACAGTCCCCTCTGAGGAAACAGTAATATAGAATGCCTAAAGAGGCTACAACTATATCTCCAACAGGGCGGAGAGTTTACAGAATTATCCTAAACTGTTGATGAATGTTTCTGCACCACACTCGCTTTTTCAAAATAGCGTCTAAACAGGATTTTCTTCAACCTAAAAGCATGAAGATTATGGAGTCGTCCTCTCAGATATGACTGCACAGAGTCAAGCTTTTGTAGCAGGAGATTCCAAACTTTCAAATGGTTGTGTATCTAAAGTTTGCTGACATTTGCCACCAAAGCTACTGATCACACCAGACCAAGTGAGGCTTTAGCAGAAACAACACCACTGAGGGCACTGAACTGAGTAAGGGTGTGTTTTATTGCTTTTATTCAACTTTTCATTTATATGGAGAATACTGTTACATTTCTTCTCTTAAAAGTTACATAGTCTTACTTTAAAGTGCTCAGATATCATTGAAACTTTGAATATGTAATTCCATGACAACAGGGCAAAATCTTGATGCTGTTGATCATGTAATGAGATCGAAAGCTTTGCGACAGCTAGTAAATGTAACTTGTGGTGAGAGTGTTTTTTTTTTCTAACTGAGCTGTAGTTACGTTTTCTTCAGGGTCCTGGCTGTCATAACAATGGTCATCTCTTTGTTGGCTGGTTTAGAGCATGATCCAGCCTGAACGGCTGTTTTTATTTAATCACATAATACTTACCTGTTTAATATGCACAGACATCAGTCGGTGGGATGATGTCCCGGGAAAAGATCCACCTGTTCCACCCATCATTTGGCCTTCTCCCCTCAGCTATCAATCACTTTGCTCTCCAACCCCCCTCTTGCACCTCCAGTGAAGTGGGGCCACTGCCCTTTCCGCCGCTCTGCATCGGAGGAATGTGGCATGCAACAGACCCAACACACACAAACACACACACGCACGCACACACAGAGGGAAACATATCCCCAAAAGGCCGGCTCGTACAGACGATGGATGTGTAGATGTGCAGAGCAGCATTTTTGAAGGCCTCGCACTCAAACTGTCGTGTTGCCTTTAGTCCTCAGATGAGCTACCAGTGTTATGAGAGTAGTGATGTGGTGATGGAGGGTCATCAGAGTATTCTCTGGCTCACTTCTTGGGCTATATGAAAAAATTACCAATGATAAAAAAACTATATATGCCTTGTTTGTTAATATTATTCTTAACTGTTTTAGTTAATAAATTAGGAAAAGTTAACATTCCATAAACCTGATTCACAATTTTGGACAGACATAACATTTGGTACAGTGGATAGCCCGACTCATACTGGATTATTTACTTATTACTGATATCTGAGAGTGTTATCTTAATCCATATCTATAATTCTTTATACATAAACGCATAACATAAAGATTTTTGATAAGGATCCCCACAGACATATTTCATAAGACATAAAAATAATATGTCAAATATTTCTGTGAGAAATGTTCTCCCTGACAAATAAACTGGCTGCATAAATAAACTTTAATAGATAATATTAAATAAATTATTATATTAGATTAAATATAATTGAATATATTAGATAATAAATAAATGTGGTGAAACAAATACTACGACAGTGAGGAAATACTCTCTTATCCTGCAGTATGTAAAAAGTATATAAAATGGCACATTTAATAATCAAATATTTATATTACTGGATTAGAATTATTGATGCATTCATGTTTTATACACTCTTTTGCTTTAGCTTGTAACTTTATGTACTGCTGGTCCACTCAGCTGTCACTGCACTGAAGTATGACATCTTCACAGTAAAGAGTGAACAGTACAGTTTCGAGGAAGACTTGTGATGTTTTCTGACCTCATTAAGACGTATTGCTCTTTGAGAACACTTTCAGTTGTTTTCATCCCTCGTGCCATGCAGTCTCTAACAATGTCGGATTCCTGATAGGATTAGCTTTAGTGGACAGCCAGAGACAAAGAACTACAGTTGACTGTTTCTGCCTTCTGCCTGTCTCCCCATCATGCTGTGAGAGGATGCTCACGTGAACACACACACACACACACACACACACACACACACACACACACACACACACACACACACAGGCATGCACGCACACACACACACACACACACACACAAACACACACACACACAAAAGCACAGTATACGGCACACAGGTTAAAACCTACATTAAACTAAGATAAATAAACACATATCCTCACCTCAAATCTGTATTTCCGGCCCTTCTGCAGTAGCTTCATGTCAGCCTGTCAGCCCACAGATGTTCTTAATGATCCCTAACCCCTGTGACCTTTAACCCTTTGAGCCCTCTCACAGTCGGAGTGTTACTCCCTGAATCGGTCTCCTCTCCTCCATTGTTTTGGGAAGAGAGGGGCTTTCAGGCAAAAGAGATTAGTATTACTTGAAAAACATTTGAGATCCATTTACTCCTGTCTAATGTAAATACCAGTATGTACACACACACGGAGACAGTGTCAGACAAGTTGAGGTTCAGACACTCCTGCCCGACACAAATACAGAAAATGGACATTATACATAGTCCTGAAATGATTCTGAACACAAACTGACAAAGAGGAAATGTTTTCACTCAAGGCTCTGTCTGTCACTCTGTCTCTGATGATCACAATGAGACCGTGACCAAGGCGTGATAGAGCATTGTGAAATCCAAACCGTCCTTAAGAAACCGTTAGCCTATTATGACTATTAGTCATTGAACGAAGAGATGGTTCAGAAAATGTCCAAATGAGGACATAAAACCGAGTCACTGTCCAAAGCAAGAGAGAAGCGTTATGAAATCGTTAACCGCCATCAAGTGGCCATTAGTAGGAGAGCTGCCATAACGGGCGTGGCTGGTGGCCGTATCTCAAGGGCTATTCATGTCAGGTACCAAACCAGAGCAAGCAGGGTGCACGTTCGGATTCAGGCAGTGAGAAGCTAGGCAAGTCTCCTCACTACCAGCTTAAGAAATCCCTGTTTAAATTCCCACCTTTTAAGCAACCTTTTGTAGGTTTAGGGATCTAACCCTTCATAACGGAGAGCTGGTCGAGAGCCTCCTGGACCGGGTATCTAACAGTTAGCTGTAAATATACATTGTTTTATTCAATGAGCTTTAGAGATACTTAAAGGCTGGTATCCCCTACTTCCAGTCTTTGTGCTAAACTAAGCTAAGCTAAGCATATTTTTACCATACAGACAGTATGGAGTGCTAAAGCTCTTCTCTTTAACTCAAGAATCCAATAGACATATTTTTATAAAATATTAAATTGCTCTTTTAAAGGTACAGTGTTGAGGATATTCTATATATATCTGTAAAGTTAAAGACTCTCTCCAAGACCTAACAGCATATGTCGATATTTCAAAACAAAATACAATAACGAAATGACCGTAAACCATCACTCATGGGTCTTTTAGGGTTCATAAGGATGCTGCCACTTGCCCACCTTTGTTATCCAGCTTTATAAACCATCAGGGATGTGCTTGGATGAGCAAAGATTGTTGCTTCAGAGTGTGTTTGTGGGTATACATGTTTTTTTTTAAGCCACAGTAGGGAAAAAACCCACCTGGCATGATATTCACATTAAATATGTTTTTTCACAGACACTGAGATACCAGGGAGGAAAGCTGAAGGAGGTCCAGCTGAAACACAACAGCTTCAATCTGCAGTCGAGTGTCTTTTCTTCCATTCTCAGTGGTAGGTGGCTCAGTCATGCCGGACTCCTTTTAGCGGATGACATGCACTACAACTTTCATTCTTGAACATACGCTGCGGTCCCATGCACAAAGACAGAGAAAGGAGTGCAGGGGGGGAAAAAAAAGAAAAAGATGCCTGAACATGAGTGTGTTTGACTTTTTAACACATGTTGTGTTCACTTTTCGTGTCTCCCGACAGTCCTGAAAATAGCAAGCAACAGTTTTGGTTCACCTCAAAATGCTGATCCTGTTTGTGTGTGTTTGTGTTTTAGACAGGCTGTTTACTTAGTTACTGATTGCGGTATCCTATGTTAATGTGGGAGTCCAAATCAGAAATGGAGCCTTCAGTTAAAAGCAATACCACCTGCACCACTGTGCTTAAACTGATTGGAGGAGTGTTTTCTCAAGGGAGAGACAGACATCACATACATTTTGCTAACCATGCCAAATCAGAAATGTCTCCTGATCCCACCCAGACATTCCTCATGCTGCCAGGCCTCCTCTTCATCTCAGCAGAGGGCCGTCATTCACCGCTTTGTCTGGTCCACCTTACCTACGTGCGCATGTGTGTGTGTGTGTGTGTGTGTGTGTGTGTGTGTGTGTGTGTGTGTGTGTGTGAAGTTAAAACATGCTTTTACATGTCCGTCCATGTATCTATTTAAAATGGCCTCCTCGTGATGATATACTGTATGGAAACATGATCTCACTCAGACAGGCATGAAAGGAGGTGAGACTCCCTGTTTCAACTTCTCCTCTCTCATATTTTTGAGATAAACCCTTCAGCTTGCACTCGATTTATCACCATGTTAAGAAAACATTCTGTCTGTTGCTGTACAACTGTTGTTGGCTTGTCTCAAATTACACGTCAATACTCAAATATTGTGCAGTTTTGGTAAAGAGTGATTGAATATTTGGCAGCACCTTTTATAAATATTAGGGTTATGTGAGGCAATGGTGTGAGTCACCAATTTGAATGGATATTGGTGACCTTAACCAAGGTGATACTCGTAAAACAAGCTGCACATGACAACTTAAGCGACTTGTCTGTGCTCATTTCATGCTTTCACTTTAAAAAATGTGTATAATATATAATAAAAATTTAAAATGCTCAATGATCACACTTCAATTTTTTTTGTAGTGTTACCCAATATTTGAACACTCACTGGAAAAGCATTGTCATGACACAACCTGAAGGTCTATGAGTCACAAGTAGATATTTTTTTTGTGTATGAGTTTTACTGAATATGAGTTATTATAATGGAAATTTCAATTTATTGACATACTTTGTAAACAGCTTAGATAAATTACCCAATAACATCATTATTGAATGCACTCATACCTTATGTTTTCCATTTATAAAGACAAGATACTGCAGATAAGACTGCAGTTTCTTTGGGGCGAGTGACTTGACTTGGGTCTTGACTTGCTTTAACTAAGGACCCCACTTGACTTTACATGCCTGAGAAAAAATGACCTGGGACTTGTTTGAGACTTAGAAGGTTACAGCTGAACAATGAGCTGAACCTGCTGCTCAGCTGCTCTAAGGTTGTAAAAAACATTGTTGCCACATTGACCAAATCACAAATATTCTCTCAATGGGGATTAACAGATTAAATCCCTCCTAAAGTATCTTTGGATAAACATAATGTTTGAAAACGGTTCCCATCTGGAAGTTTCACCATTTTATCATTGCTTTCATCACATTCATACTAGGCCAAAGTGCCAACGTGTCTCAAAATCAACTGTTGCGTCACATGGAAATTATTACCTGTGTGGGAGCATAATTCTATACACATGTCCTGATATTTGATATATTTGGAAACTATAATTATGACTGATGGAATGTGTCGGGCAGAAGTTTTGATTTCTGCCATAAGCATTTAAAAGTCATATAGAGCATAACGGGACACATGTTTGATTTTATTAATGATTCCCTGACAAAAACAGCACATGTGGAACTCATGTTTTGAAAAAACAGCCTTGATTGCCTTTTTAAGACATTGCATTTGGGGATTTTTAGAGTTTTTAAATGGTCTGTGTTGTCTTAAAGGACCTCTTCACCATTTTCATTGGACACGACTAGGATACATGTTGAATCAAACTGACCAAAAAGAAGGTGATATAACAAATAAAAGTGTTGTGTAGCTGTGTGTGTGTGTGTGTGTGTGTGTGTGTGTATCTGTATCTGTGCATGCATTAACCATGCACACTCACACACACAATCCGCCTCCTCCTCCTCCTCCTCCTCCTCCTCTCCCACACCCTCCATGTTCCTTCCTGTTTCCTGTTCCGTTGTCCGCTGCTCAGGAAGCCTGGTTTCGCTACTGGACTGTGACAAAAACTCGTGAGTCACGCCGTAAACTTTGTGAACATGCAGGAGCAAAGAAAACGGTGTGTTTTTTTTCCCCCTCTGATCACCATCTCTTACCTCTAACTAGGCCCTGCATTGTTTCTCAAACAGCTCACAGGGTCTTTAACTCAAACACAAAGCCACATTTGTCCTCCATGTTGAACCACCTGCTGACTCTTGGCTTTGCTATCTGTGAGTAAGCTCCATCCAGCTGTGACGCCTCTAGACTTATGCACCTGCTGGCTCGGATGTCAGTCTGAGTCAGTCATTACAATGTTTATTAAGACTCCTTAATATTGTGACTCATGTACTTCTTGTCTTGAAGAATTGGTGTCATTATACGAAATGAATACTCCAAATTTGCAAAGTTTTCATAAGATGAACGTGTCGATGGTTAATTGCTGGTATGAGGAGCTCGGGTTGAGGGTTGTGACCCCTATCAAACGTGGGGATTCAGCTTCGATGAGATCATGCCTGGCCAGTCGAGGGAAGTGACTTTTTGACACGCCTGACCGGAGGCCAGATTCAGAGTTCAAAGTTCATGTCAAGAGAAACAACGCCCCAGCTTCCCAGAAAATGCGCAGCCATCACTGCTGACAGCACAAATGTGAAATCATTACACAACGTGGCCGACTTCTGACATGACCTTAACCATGTGGCCCTCCCTTAGCCGGGCCGAGGGAGGTCAAGTTTAGATGTCAAAATGGTTCTCTGTGTTTTATGTCATCTTTCTCCCTGAGACATCTTTGTGATATCAGCAACGTCCCTGCAATTTATTTCACACTTGGTTGTTCATGTCTTCGCTCCCTTGGACCAGATGTAGTGTTTGAGTTTCAAGTGCGCAACATTTATGGCAACACCTTAACATTTGCTCTTACACTGATACACAATGAAACAAACGTGTTTCTGCTGTCACAGCTCTTTTTGCAGTGACCATTACAGGCTTTAAAGTAAATCCCTTCTTCATCTTCTAGACTGTTGCACACGCGCTGTGTGTGTGCATGTGTGTGTGTCCATGCTTGCTGGAATGTCTGCTGGCCAGGCCTTTTATTAGGCTCATCCATACCACCACATTATAGGCTTCTGTAGCCAGGCAACTGCAGGTTCTGGCTGGTTACCATGCGAGCGCCCATTGAGTGACGTCGCTGGCCCTATTTGCCTCTCTCCTCATTGGAATGAGGGCCTTTTTAAATGTGCGCCCCCCACTCACTCTACACACACACACACACACACACACTAGCTTAACCCCTTGCTCACACATCCCCCCCCCCCCACACACACACACCCTGCGCTTCATCACCCTCTGTGTGGTGACTAGAGGAGTGGAACTAACAATCCGACAAAAACATCTCACTGAGGCAGACCAGACTGGACCTTCCAGGGAGTGTCTTTGTGTAGAAAAACCCATACCAACCCTAAAGGAGGGACGCCTACTTGAGGCAACTGTACTGCAAGTGCAATTTCAATCACAAATCACGTATCACAGAATTCTCAGCTTGGTAACATTGCTTTATTTAGTCACACAAATGAATTTCACTCAGTTACAGCGATGTAACAAGTTTGGAAAACATCTCTCAGCTGCACTGAAGCCCTAACAGACTGGGTGAATATGATTTTTATTTCCAGTTACTTTCTCAGTTGGTCAGATATTTGTTTATCTGTGTCAGGTGTTAGAATACTGAAAGTTTTCCAAAGCCTATGTTAACATTTTCATTTGCTTGTTTAGTTCGGTGAACTGAACGAAACCCGAGGATATTTAGTTTTAAGGTGCAATATGTAGGAATTTTAGTTGATAACATTCAAAAATTGACTAAAATTATCAACAGGATTTGAAGAAATTACAGTTTTGATGTTATGACGTTTATGTGTTATGTTGAAGACTGTAGTTAGCATGCTAACCAGCTAGCCCAGTCCGTCCCGATTCAAAGCTCCTGTGCTAGCAGTATAGGCACCAATGCTAACCTGGTATTCTCTGAGCTCAGGGTCCGAACTGCTAGCTGCACAGCTAAATGAGCTAACTAGCAGCAACCGTTACCAGATATTGGAGGTTATTCTGGTGATATGATGGCACCGGTTTGTTTTCAGAATGGATTCGACACATGGCAAGTTCTAAGATATTTCACCTTTAATATTAATGATTAACCAGCAAATATTCACATTTGAGGAGCTGAAACCAGTGAAACCTGACGCTTTTTCTTAATAAACTGATTTTGACAATTACTAAAATGATTGCTGATTTTTAAGTTAATTATTCAATTACTCAATGTATCATTTAAACTCCAAATAAAATATCATTCTTGACCTTGGAAATATTGAACATGTATATCATTATGATATTGATTTTAATTTTATCCAGTTTTTCACACGCTCATCAGCGCTCATTTGAATTTCACAACCACATCATGCTAGTCAGTGGATCTAAACTGAGATTCTTCTTTTCTAAATACTGTTTGAATGAACTTTGATTCTTGATGTGGCTAAAATCACAGACAGTGTTACGGATAAAATCACCGTACAGAGCGGATCCATCTCAAGGACAACTGAGCAAACACCATCTACCAATTAAGGCTGTGTGATGTGGTTGAAAGCTCTGGAAAATGATTGTACAGGAAGTGGACCATGAGTTGTGATTGTTTTGTCAAATCATGATTACCAGCACATACAATTGTATATCAATAGGTATATCGACCTGCAACCAATCAGGGGTAAAACACAGTACATTGAAATTAGTTTAATGTTCTCTTAAACAAAAATACTGACATTTTATTAAAGGTTATCTTAGAACGCAGTGATCACACACTCCCCTCACTACAGACTTTCTGCAGGGCCACATTTTCATCTTTTAAGAGAGCATATGACCTGCTAAGATTCTTAAGTGGCCAGCAAAACAAGCATGGATAAGCTTTTGTAATCCAGTCACAGTTTTAAATCAGCGGACTCTTACTCGTGGACTGAAATATCTTGTGTTATTGGGTTTCTCTACTGTTGTCACAGGGTTTTTTTTTTTTAATCCAGCATTTCAATGCACTTCATCCCCAGTGTGTGGTTAAATGTGGTGCCCGTGAAGCAGCTGTGGATAAACTAATTGCTTCAAAGTGACGATGTGTAATCTTTTGTCGTGAAGCCCATCTATCTTAGCACCGCCCTGGTGGAGGATGGAGGGCGATGGGGTTGTGACGCCTAATGAATGGAGTGACTTGCGGGAAGACGATTCCAGCAACTTCTCCATAGCTCTAATTTGGACGCCTTTCATTGACTGCGGGCGAAGTTGGGGGGCGGGGGTGGTCTGAGGGGTGGTGGTGGTGGTGGTGGTGGAGGGGGTTGTGGAGTATTGTGAGCTGAAAAGCAGAGCCCCACTCTAGCTGAATGGGTATTGTCATCTGGATTTCTATGGCTAACCAAAATACTTTCTCCCGCCGTGGGGGTTTATGGATTCATGGTGGGAACGGCATGCATTACGCACAGCCGCGGAGGGCACTCCTGCGCACCATCACAACTTCTGTCGTCAGTTGTTTTGTTTAAGAACACACTTTAACTGAAGATTTCAGACAATATATTCAGTTTAATCTTAATAAAATGAAACAATATTGCATCTTCATATACACGAATAATGAATCATTACATCAAATGTCAACAAACCAACAGAACACAAAGTTTATTCCTAGAA
>CAEMYA010000092.1:3378381-3405023 GCA_903131615.1 Diplodus sargus
CAGCCATGTTGGATACAACAAGGAACTACGTTTGATGGGTTAACCGTCCTGTATGTTGAGCCGTAATGGCGTCAGTGGCGCAGCAAGATAGCCGTTGGAAAAGGGATTAAGGCGGACTCACAGGAGCGATTTCCGGGTTTCCCCTTCCTGGGCTGGGACAGCGACAAGAGGCAAAAAGCTCCTGTTGATTAATATTTCAAAGTTACGCTCAGGTAAGACTCTGCTCAGTGGTTTGTTGGTCTTTATTCGTGTCTTATTAGCTGTTTGAATGAGGCGGAGCAGGGCGAGGTGAGACACACCGGAGAGTCAGTCGAGCCTAGCTGGCAACATGACACCATCCGCGGTAACAACTGTTGCATGCTAAAGTTTGACATGTCACGTTAACAAAGTTTCATGGTTGAATTAAACAGATGTTCGGGGTTTGAAGTGGTTTAAAGAGGACATCAGAATTTAAGGAGCTGTGGTATTTATCCAAGCTGCGTACGTACACATTCTAATGTCATTCTCCCAGTTGATGTTTGGTAAACTCAGTCAGTGTCTGACAGACTGGGTGTGGTGGACATCCAAATGTTTCAGACCCAGAGGCCTTCACACACATTTCAAACTCCCATGCCCAGTGGCTGAAGCATTGTTTTATATTCTTATTAATCATTTGACACAGCTGTCCAAGTAAACACTTCCTTTTCTAAACAGTCATACCTATTCTCAGTGCTTTTGAACTCATGTATTGCCCCATTGTCCCAGTTCATTGTTAATAACTGCAGTAAAACTCTATACTTCAGTGGGCTTTCACGTTTCTTGATCAGTATCGTATAACATCCACATTGAACCATTCAAAGTTTTGACTTTCACAAATTTCCTGTAAATTCCTCTTGTGTGCATTCCTGAGCTGTGAAATCGCTTTCTAACATCCGATTAATTCTTGACCTTTTGATTGTAAAGCACATTTTCGGTGATAAATTTCATGTTTAGACAACTTCACAATAACAGTGGGAAACGATAACATTTTTCATCATGTGTCTAAGATGTGGCTTCGGGCCACTATTGAAGAATTATCATTCATCTTTGTTTTTGTTTTTGGCCTAGTAAAAACATGCATATTTCATTTCCTTTCTTGCAAAGTGGTGAACACTATGGGCACAATCACAGACTGTTTAAACAGTAATCTTGGGCTGGCAGCTGAACTTTACTTCAGAAACGACTTGTGTTTTTACCCAGCTGGACACAGATCAGTTTGCTATCAGGAGACAACATCTCCTAGTACTGAGAGACGTCTCAGGCCTCAGATCCAGCACCTTCACCGCTCTCTGACCTTTGCCCTTCCTGCGACCTTGTCTCATAAACACTGGCAAGCACTGGAGCGCCAGGGAAGACATCTGTCTGACACTGTAAACTACAAGAGGATGTTTCCTCCCGTTTTGGTCTGTGGTGTGAATGGTAAAACAAAACTTGATCTACATTGACAGACCCAAGTGGAACTGAGCTATTGTATTAGAGGTTTGATGATGTTACACAGCAGGATGCCTTTGTTCACTATATTGTGTGTGAGAAAAACAGTAGAAATAACTTTGATCTTTACAAATACCATCTATTGTGATTACAGGAAAACATACTTGGCATACCTACTTATTTGATAATTAAAATTTCTTTTGATGCTTATAATCAAGTGTAGAGATTGGTGTTGTGATCCAACACGTGTTATTCAATCTGTCATTAAGTTGTTCATTTGTTAGCAAAGATAACTATACAGTTTCCTTGGCCAGAAGCTTGGAGTTCTAATAGTGAAATCTTAGTTTCACTTTTATTCATCAGTGCAGCTTTTTCTCTACACCTAATCTTTGTCTTACTGTACGGCAGCTGTGTGAGTAGCACAGTGTTATGATAACATTTGTTGCTGTATGACTTCGCTCTTGTTTTTAGTCACTTCCTATGCTGGTCCCCATCATCATAAACGGTCCATCCTGTGCTTTAAACTCTGTGTGTGTGTTATAAACAAACCTGCTGGTTTCCTCCTGGTTGAAAGGCTTTTTCATTCCATGTATTGTGGCTTTTCTTCCTCTTAGGGATCATATTATTATAAGTGTTACTTAGGCACACAGCTTAAAAACTAGTATCATTTGTTTATTACTGTTGCCCACCACGGCTACCTTTGGCCCCTTAATTACAGTCAAGCCCCCCTGTCCATGTGTGTTTTTTGTCTGTGTATGTCTTTATTATGCTCACTAGCTTTGGGGTCTCAGTTTTTGTGATCCGTTGCCAGTAAATTACCATTTTTGTTTTTCTGCCACAGAGTTCACAAAATCTCCATGGTGTGAAATTATTGTTTCAGTGTTTCCAATAAGTGCAGAAAGTCCTTAATCTGCAGAGAGTGGGTGTGTAGACCCTTGACACTGCCTGTCAGGAAGGTGAATAGTTCTACTAGCCCTACTGCCCCTTCATGGCATCAGTCCAGCCAATAAATCAACTGTAAATGCATCACATGCCAACAACTTTGGCTTTACTAAGGTGGCATTTGTCCCTTTTGGCCCAAAGTGTTTAATCTCCCCACACGTCTAGCCTGTTGATAGCCGTGTGTATGTGTGTAAGCAGCTCAGCTGCCTGCCCGATTAAATGGCCATTATTAAGAGAGTATTATTGAAGTGTGCCTCCTGCCTGTCTGTCCTGGAGTGTTGTCTTTGTGATATTACAACCGTGATCTTGGAACGGTTTAATTAATCTGCTGCTGCACTAATGCTGGTTCCCACAGGGCCTGTCGAGGAAATAACACTCACGGTGTGTGTATGTGTGCTGTGCCCAGGGATATGCCTGTGTGGGCCACTGCATTAACTTAATTAACAGTAGAAGCCAATTTATTATCGTCTTTGTTGTGGTTTTAGGGCTGAAACTAATGATTAAGTCGTACTAATCATAGTAGTAGTGTTAGGGCTCTAGGAATTGCAGATTATTTCATATCAAATTGATAATTGTGATAAATTAGATGTCTTGACAACTGTCCCTTGTTTAAAGTTATTCATCTTACTCTCATAGAAGAAAAGCAGCAAATATCCCATATGAGAAGCTAGAACAAGAACATTTTTGCCCTTGAAATGTTTTTGAGACTAGATAATAACCAAATTTTCAGTATTGGGTGAAGTCATCCTTTAAGATTTGACTGTCCAGACAAAGTGTCATGGCCTCTAACCGCCTCATTACCTGGGACTTCCCCACCCTAAATTGTTGGTGTGTCCCCTTGCTGTCCGGACATGTGGTCTGTCCTGTATTTGGTCAGGGGTGAGGCACGTGTTCTCCCTCCTGCCCCAGCTGAGCTGCCCTGTATAGGAAAGGCTTCAGGAACCAAAGGGATAAACAGCCATTGTTCTCCATGCAGGCTCGGTGAAACCACCCTGTCAGTATGAGAGATCTTTGCCCACTTTCATGTAGATACAGAGGGCCCCCAACTAGCATCTAATAGATTTAACAGTGTGAAATGGTTCTCCAAGTGTCCGCAAATGTGTGTTTATCACATGCCAGTTGAGAAAGGTCAACTCAGGTTCCCATGCCACCTCTTTTCAGCATTGCGTAACCAAAGTGCATCTCCTTTTGGCAGCACACGGCAACTTGCCTCTTTCTAATGCTTATCACACTCCACCTGTCAAGGGCCAGTGTGTTGGTGATAAAACGGAGCCTGTTCTTCCTGCTCAGTCATTATGTAGCTCATTTATCAAGCGGGCTTGTTGCTCTGTCGTCTGCTCAGGGTCATAGAGCGGGGCAGGAGCACGGGGTACGCAAGACTGTAGCAGTTTAATGGGAGTCTGGGAACAAGCTTGTTGCCCAGAGCTTTTAATCTGTTCTCCTTCCGTGTGATAGTGTTAAAGAACAGTGTAGACTGATGTCGTCGACCCAAATGAACGTTTCAACAGGGACTCAATGTTCAGAGTTGTTGGAGTTACAATTCGCAGTATAGTTAAACTCAGGTGGAGACAGTTATGTGATTTCTGCTCGAGTGAAATGACACATGTGAAGATAATAGTAATGAACATTTGTGATCTAGAAGATAACTAAGGGACTATTACCTGTCTAATTGCTATCTTATGGCTGTCAATCACAAACTCTCTTTTTTTCCATGGTCTTCTTCTATTGCACCTATCTCACTAGTATCTCTGAGATCATTAGGTCGGTATTGCAAGCCAATACACAGATACATATGGCAATGTTGGATTTTTTTAGATGTGATTTTAACATGAATGTGATGAACCGCAGTGATTGGTAAGTACCTAATTTGCTGGATCAGCCTAGACCTCACACTCCTTTTAAAAAAAATATTTTATCCTCAATCAAATTCCCCTAAGAGATTTACTGAATCTTGAGATCTGTATAGATATCATGATATGAAATGGTGGAAATATAGTTTTGCAAAGAGAGTTTAAATATCAAAGCATATCCTCATGGTATCTATAAGAATTAAAATCTAATCCTTCAGTAAGACCTAAGCAAATCTTTTTTTTTTTTTTACAGCAGAGCAACTTCAATACAGCATGAAAATTTTAAACTCAGAAAATACCTTTGTCTTGCTAAAACTGTAAATAATGTTACCGGGAATTTGTGCGAGCCAAAGCAGCAATAACTTTGAGAATAAAAAAGAAATGTAAAAAAGGGTTCAAATTGAACAGAGGAAGAACGGCTAATTTGACACTTTACGAGTTTACATACATACAGTATATATATATATGTGCACATACATGCATTACATATGATAGGTAAGATAACGCATCACGTAAAGAAAATAACGTAAGCATAATTTTTACCAGGCACGTATAAGTCGAAGGGAAATGAAATCTTTAGTGCTTTCTTGAGAACAATCTAAATCAAGATTCCTGGTTTGCTGCTAGGTGGGAGTTACTTGGAACTGTCATTAGGTGATTTATCAGATTTGATTCACTACTACGCTTCTCTTTTTTTCCCTAACCAGCAGACGTCCAGTCAACAATAGCGATGTCTCAATCTGGAGAGAAAGGGAAGGTGAGTAAGTTTCCACACTTGAAAGTTTTAACCTGAACTTACAGTATGACAGTGCTCTAATAAGGCAGTGGTGATCAAGACTAATGGCACTTGTAATCTCATGCACACACGCTTGTACAGGCATCCAGAGAGGATATCCTGTATAAATGCAAGTGTTTCATGGCTGGCTTTATTGCCCGTTGGAATTTCTCAATAATATGCATCATCATCAATCTCCTTTGTATACACCCCCCTGCACCTTTTCCACATACACCTCATAAAATGACTGGGCTGGTTAGCAGTTTTACAGCCAAAAGAATGAGTAGAAAAAAAGCAGGAAATGACATAACACTAAAATACCATAATTAGTGACCCCTTTGATTTGAGTCATTACATATTTCTATGACTAGCTCATTGCTTTCGTATTTATTTGCGCTTTCTGACCTTCATTTTGAACAATTTCTCTTTTTGTACTCCACAGTTCCCAGATGCAACAGGTTATGTAGGATTTGCCAACCTGCCAAACCAAGTGCACAGAAAATCAGTGAAAAAAGGGTTTGAGTTTACCCTGATGGTTGTAGGTGAGTCATCACTCTTTTCTTTTAACATAGACTGTATGATTTCTGTAAAGACTATAGCTGTATTTTCTATTTCTCTGTGTTGTTCAGGGGAGTCTGGTTTGGGCAAATCTACACTTATAAACAGCTTGTTTCTCACTGATCTCTACCCTGAACGCTACATCCCTGGAGCCGCAGGTATACTCCCCAATACACATGCACACACATGCATACACATACACACATGTGCACACTGTAATAATAGAGAAAGGTCTGCAGCAATGTCTCCAACAGAGCATTATTTCAAGAGGAATGTTGGGAATGCCTTCGTCTCAAAATATGACCCTGCCCTTCTTATGCCTTGACTTATGTTGGGACTTAGCTGGCTTGAATACAATTATTAAGGCTCTCTCTGGTCAGTTTGTGCAGATAAGAAAAAACATGTAACCCATGATTTTATTTTTAAGGTGTATCCACCTTGTTGAAACTTGTGGTTGTAGCAGCTAAGTGACTTATGTAAGCTCATAGGAATTTTGGATATTATTGTTATGAATTGTTCAGTTACTGAGGTGTCTCCTCTTTTCGGCTACCCGGTAATTATTCTTGTACTTTCACTTTGCAGAGAAGATTGAGAGGACGGTGCAGATCGAGGCATCAACTGTGGAGATTGAGGAGAGAGGGGTGAAGCTTCGCCTCACCGTGGTCGACACCCCTGGATACGGCGACGCCATTAACAGCCAGGACTGGTGTGTTTATGTGCCGTGAAGGAGAAGGGAGTGATAACAATGTGGGACATGTTTCCTGTCCAGCATGCTCCCTCATCCTTCCCTCCTTTCCTTAACAACTCCCTTTCTCAAGTTTCATCCCAAACTCCCTATTTCTGCCCTCTCCTCCCTTTACATTCCCTGCATCTAGATTTCTTTTGTGTGTGTGTGCTTGCTTGTGTGGCATCCTCATGCTTGTTGTGTCAATGTAGCCTTCTTGTCCAAGATCTGTTTTCCTGTCTCTGCATGATTCATCAATTTTATCCATTTCAAAAAACTGAGAATTAATGTTAAATGTAACCCAAATTTGATTAGAAATCTGTGATTCATTATTTTCATGAAGAGAACATGTGAAAATATCTTTATATCCACTTTTTTGCCAGTTTTAAAAGGTGAAACGTGATGAAAAATCACTGCAACTGTAGTTTTATTGTGATCATCTGTATTTTTTAAGTTAAGTTTAGTTAAAGTTTATCCTATAGAGTTTAAAAAGTTTCTCAGCCCACAGAACTTTATAAACCCTTCAACTGAAATTAGTATATCCATCCTGCCTTGAAACTGGAGAACTGAATTTGATAACAGTGATATCCTGAGTTGAAAGTCTATGTCTGTCTCTCTCTCTGATGTCAGCTTCAAGACCATCATCCAGTACATTGACAATCAGTTTGAGCGTTACCTTCATGATGAGAGCGGGCTGAACCGAAGACACATAGTGGACAACAGGGTGCACTGCTGCTTCTACTTCATATCTCCATTTGGACACGGGTAAGCAAACTTTTACAGTAAGCTAAAATTTGATGTACCAAGTTGTGTCCCCCCCCCCCTTCTGAAACACACTGTAGAGAAAAGTCAGTTATTATTGGCCTGTTTTCAATGTGTTTTAACAAGCACACATTTTATGCTAACAAAGCTCCTCATTTGAAGTGTTTCAAAATAGGTTACCTCTCGCTTGCTAGTGACGCCGTTAGCTAGTGTTACACCATAAACATTTTGTAGCTAGCAGTAGTTTCTTTGGTCTTTGTTAGTTAGCTTACGCTTCCGAAGGTAAGAAAAAAATAATAAATATAAGAAAAAGAACTGTCAAGCACCGTAGTTCCTTACCAATATTTAAGATGATGATGTTACCTAAACTGAGCAGTGTCATATGACGTCTGCTGTGTCTCCTAGTCCTATCATGTCATTTTACAATACATAATTCAGTGTTGTTTTTTCTTTCCTTTTGCCTCCTCCTCCACGTTGTAGTAATTGTCTCTTTTTTCTTTTTCATTTTCTTTTTCTTTGCTAGTCTTAAGCCTCTGGATGTAGAGTTTATGAAGGCCATCCACAGCAAAGTCAACATTGTCCCGGTTATTGCCAAGGCTGACACACTGACACTGAGGGAGAGGGATCGCCTGAAGAGGAGGGTAGGTTTGACGTACACAAACACACACACACACACAAGGGCTGCACGATATTGGAAAAAACTGACATTGCAATTTTTTTAACCCTGCGATATATATTTCGATATGAAAAAATGCAGAAATTTTCATCAGATGACCTGAATAGCACTTCATGTTAGGCTGCACTGCTGCTATCTTGTGAATAATTAACCTGCACTGATCTTACCTCTTTTTGAGCTGACATAAATGGTCAAACAAACTGACGTTAATTGTGTTACCTCTTATTGTGGCAACAGATGCAAGGCACTGTCGACACAGAACAAGTGTTTGGTCAATATCATCCTTCTTTGTAGCCGAAAAAATTCCAGTTAACTGAAGTTGCTTTTCTTTTTGGTACTAAGTCTTCCTTTTCTGCAATTTTCTCTTGCTGTTGCTCATTTTTCAATGTTGCCACCAGCCACTCACTCCATGTGCAGGGGCATGGTCTGCTTCGGCACACTGAATAAGAACTAATGTGATTGGTGGATCACTGTGCATGCAGACTCTGCATGCACAGTGATCACATGCACACTGTGCATACAATTTCGGTCTATTGCCGTCCACTTTTTACTACATGCAGTCATCTGCATTGATTGCCGTTGTACCCTAGACATGATTGTTGCCACATGGAAAAAAGCTGGAATGTCTGTGCACTTGTTGTCAGGATGCTGGGGACTTTGTTTGTTTTCGTCCTATCTACAGTTGCATGGTTTAGCCATTAGAAAGTGGCTCATACACTAATCAAAGGGAAATCATTTATGCATCCTTATTGGCTGCCTGGTGTGCCAGACATCCGTGTGTTCTTGTGAGAAAGCACACACGTACTGTACTTCCCCAATGTATTTGCAGTGATCCATGGCTTACATTTTATGTTTTTGATGATACTGCCGCATTGTTCAGAAGTATAGGGAGGGACGATATAAAAGAGGAAACAGTAGGAGGGGCACACGTAGGAAGAGAGTGTTGTATATAATGTAGAAGTAGCACATCTCATCCAGTCTCAACTCGTCCCAGATACTTCCTGCTGGAAGCCACCCAAGTGTGTGCCTGCCTGCACGCTCCTCAGCTTCCTGGTGTCCAAAGGGGGAACACAAGGGGCTGTACAACACACATACAACTCACTGCAACGTGTTCAACTGATAACCTCTCATGCAAGATGATTTAATAGGATTTTCCTGATTCTTTCTCTTCTCTTCTCTTCTCTTCTCTTCTCTTTTCATAATTCACTGTAGATTATCATGTTGTTTTATGATTTATCACTGATTCAGAAGAATCAAGCAGCTGAAAAATATTAATTTAAGTAGCAACTATTTCATTATTCCATTTGCTATTTGTGTCATGTTTTAAGCTAAAGGCTAAGCATGCATTCAAATGTTAAGATTTGCTGGAACTTGTTTGGCATTTTTTCTGTTTAATCAAGGAAGTCATCGTCAGTCAATGGGCTGTTGTTGCAAATTACTTTTTTCAGCCCAGCCCACTTCACTCTGTTTTAATTGGAAGTCGGTCTGTCTCCCCACCTGCCCATGCTTGCCCAGACCTCCCACCTGCCTCTCATTCAGGTCTCGGAGCCGGTGGTCTGGCAGGGTGTCAGGCTGACCGGCGTCCAGCTCTGTTCCCTCTGCTTTGTTCAACGCTCCCACAGTCTGGATTGCTTGAAACTGCTGATGCAGCACCTTAGGAAGACTCATTCACAGTTTTATGACACACACAACGATTCAACAACTACAACAATATTTCAAATTTGCTATATTAGGGCAAGACAAGACAAGAACTGACTGAACTTATTTTGTATTTTTTGCTCTTGAATGCTAGTTGCTCCATTGGCATTAAAGGTGAACTTCGTACGCTCCTTGTCCTTAAGGGACCTACCAGTTGAATTGTGCTTGAGTTGTTTTGTGTTGTGGCCTTCCTCAAGCCTTCTGAGTGTTCCTCTGGCACTTAAGATGAACAAAACCACGTTTCCTGCCACCACTGACCCCCGCCCCAAACCACAGAAAACCCCCAAGCTTGTTGGCATTTTGATTTTGTGATTGCAGTTGATGTAAATCTTATTTAGTTTTGCTTCTCATTCAATTCAATGTTACACACCATATAGGCCCTCTGTAAAGATGTTGCCATTATAAATGAACTGGGACATTATCAAAAGTGTTGCGGCTGAAGTACTGTAACGCTGTATCGCTCTGATCTGACCTCCTTGCTTCTGAACAGCCTACAAAACTAACTATCCAGCTGAGTTTGCTCGCATGCTTCGCTTAGTGTTCCCTCAACATACACTTAAGCAATTAGCAAAATGGACAAACTCACGCACGTAGAAACACACACACATGCAAACACTACCCAAATCCATACGTTTGCTTATTTTAGCAATGAAGAAAATATTTTTATTTCTTAACTACAATTATACACGAAACCTTTGGTGCTAGTAATCTGCAAAAAAAAGTTTAAATTTAGTTTGACTGAATCACATGATAATGAGTTCCTGGACAAGCCATTATCATCAGGAAAAGGCTTAATTGAGCTATCTGCCGTACATTTAGACATGGCATCGGATGTCCCTGTGGAGAGCATCTTATTTCCTGTTTGGTCTCATTTTGGGCACACACGTTTGATCTTCATTTCAGTTGACCTAAAAATAAGCATGCTGCCGTGGTGCTTTTTTGCATTGCACTCGTATTTAAAATCTACACAGTAACCCTGACTATATTTAACATTTATGTGCATGTAATTACTTACTTATACAAAAAATTAGCTTGTTATCTTGTTGTTACATTGATTATTCCTGTATTTTGAAAACTTGTTTCGGTTTTCCGGGCAAGGTGATTAAGAGGCACATATTTAATGCAGCTAAATTCCTGCTGGAGAAACCAGAATATTTCACCAGGTTTATCCATAATTGGATCTCTGAAATTCTTTTTACCTGTAAAATGTGTATGAACAAATAGCAGGGCAGAAGGCAACGCATGCAGCAGGATGAATAACTTCTCATATCTGAACATATTAAACTTTATAAGTTAAACATGGTGTGCATAAAGCTACTGAAGCTACTAAATAGGTATCTAATGACAGTTTCACTTATGACATTTAAGTTCTTCCGTGTCTTCTACAAAAAGCATTGCGTGGCATCTTATCCTATTGTAAAAGTGTTCTCATATTTCCTGCCTTTTAATGAGTGATCACAGTAGTCTGGTTTCTTGTGTGCATGTAATCATTGAAAACGGTAAGCATTACAGTAATACCCATTCGTCTTTGTAAGTGTGTCTCTCAGGAGAACAAACATATCTGGCTCGAGTATTTGTTGCTTTGATCAGATTAGTTGAAGTGGCTCTTAGGTATACGTGCCTGAGTCCTGCCACACGATCCAGTACAGTGTAGCGGGGCACCAGGCCTTCCTTTGAGGTCAGAGCGCCAGCAGCCAAGAACCTGCCAGAAGCTTTAGTGCTGGAGGATGATTGATAACCCCCAGACTTTCTCCCACAGTGTTTATTAGTTTGTTTTTTTGCAGGGCACTTTTCTCACCGTTCTGAGAATTTTTTTTTCTCAGTAAATGGTACCCCCTCACCTCTCAAGGCTTGTCCATTCCTTTCTCCTATTGTTGGGGGGAAACAGCTTGTACAGAACAATATAAGTTTCCTGTAATGTGTCAAGACTGTTCCACTGACAAGACACAACCTGCTGCCCTGCACAGCTCAGGCTCACGTACAAGGTTAACAAACCTCCCATTGCTCAGCTTTCATCCCTTTAGTTCTGCTCTCCTCTCGCCCAGTCCTTCCTCTCCTGGCAGTGCCTCACTCAGCTGCCTCTTACTTTCTTCCTCTCCCTCTTTGTGTCCTTGTTTTTTTAATTTGCTCTAATGCCAATTTCCTTCACCGGGGTCGCTCTGGACTCTAGCTCATAAGTTGCCCTGAGGAGGGTATATTGAGGGACTGATCCTCTCAGTCTGGGACCTTGTAGTCATATCCTGTGCAGGGCTTTAGTCTCAAACTGATTTACTGGTTGTTTTGTGAGGTACGGCACATAACTGGTTTAGACTGGAATCTTAATGGAAGCAAAACAGTAAAAATGCCTACTTTTTATAAGAACAGAAGAGAGCTTTGTATGTGTTTGTTTTCACCACAGTAATTTTTTAGTAAGAACAAAACACAGAAAAATAATCTGCTATCTCTCTAAAGAAATTCTTTTAAGCAAAAATGCCTCATTACAACTAATGTTACAACTGTAAATGATCTTCAGATACCATCAAAAAATGGTAAGTTGCACCCTGAAAATTACTTTACTAAAATCCTCTTAGGTGTTTCATTGTGTTACAGTTCAAGTTTTCTTCACAATGCAGTATGTTGAGTCTTGAAGCTTGGTGAATTCAGTGCTGGAGGGAACAGCAAATGTCAAGTTAGTTTTCATCATTTGATTAAATGCACTGTTATTGGAACATATTGGAACATCAAAAAAAAAAAAAGAATTGTAAAAATGTACAAAAGCCATTCTGATTCACTAGGCTGCTGTAAAAATGAAAGTTCAGCAGAAGCCAGCCATATGCATTTTTGACAGAGGCCTCAACGCCAATCTGTGTCATGTCTCTTTTTTTGTTTTGTGTGAGGACTAAAGGTCTCATAAGCCACAGGTCAGTGATGGCTAGAGAACCAATGTCCCCCTCTGTTCTCGCAGACAGCAGACAATGGTTCAGCCCTTTTTCCTCCCTCCTCTTCCCTCAGTTTTTATCCCCCACATGTCTTATCGCCTCCCTCATCCTCATCATCTCATCTCCTTTCCTTTCTTCTCTCAGTCAACCTCTTTTCCTTCCCCGTCCATCTCTGGTCACTATGTCCCATGCAGAACCCTGCCTCCCTTACATTTGTCCTCCCGCAGTCGTATTTCACCCCCGGCTGAGGCGCTGTCGCTTTTTTCCCCTCATTGTCTGACTGGCTGTCGTCTCCCCCAGCCACTCCACTATACTCCTGCTGTGTGAACGAGCTTTACGGCCCCACTGGGACACATTATCAGCACCGGAATGCTTGTACTGGCCAGAATTGTCACCAGGTTTTCTTAAATGTCAATAACAGAACTGGCTTTATCACGGAGGGTGAACGTCAGCAGTCTGACTGGCTGAGCCAGAAGGGAAATTATGAGGCAGGTAATGGCAACTGATTAATGACATGAAGTTTCAATGAATTAGTGATATTCTGTCTTTGTGCATGTCTAGGCTGGTACCTCATGAGTAAAGGTTGAGTAGTGATTACTTCATCGCTACCTCATTGCTCCTGTTTGTGTGTGTTTGTGTGTGAGTGCATGACCCCCCGGTCAGCTTGTGCCTGGTCCTTTTCCTGCCTGTGTTTCAAACACGCGGACATATTTATTTTTCTGCCCTCCAGCGATCTTTGTGCCAGGGCATGCTCCATGTCTCTGCAGATTTAAGAACAATAAATATGCTTTTTTCCCCATGGAGCTAGCTGCTCTACTACACACAATCATCTGTTCTCAAGTGAAGAAAGTACAAGCCGACTACAGTGTGAAAACAGCAGGTTTTCTTGTCCCAGGGCCAACCTGGGAAGATGGCTTCCGGACTTTGCCATGCTGCTAATGAGTTGCTTTTTGAGACCCTTTTGATTACCACATCAAGTCACAAATCTGATGTGTAATTGAAATACCAAACTCACACAGTCTCCTTCATCTAAATCTCGCTTAGATACAGGATTACATGAATAGCTCGATTGTTCCTCCCCATGCTCTTTGATCAGAGTGAGAGGTGGGTGGTCTTAACTATACTAATACTTAGCCCAGACAATAGGAGTTTTGGTGAGTGAGTTTGTTGATCACTGTACCACATATGATGCCCGCAAGTTAGCACGGCTGTAGTGCCTTTATCTGTACTTTCCATCAGTGCCACTCATCAGAACAAATCCAGCTGTTCTGGTCCAGTCTTTTCCAGTCTGGACTGTCCACTCGGTCTCAGACTCTGACTGAATACATCAGGAATGTGTTTCTGTGCATGCATGCAATGTCTTTAATCCTGTGAACAGAAAGGTATTGTTTTCCCCAGTGCTAATACGTGTTGGTCGGTGCTGTACGAGTACTTTTAGAAGCAGACAATATTTGAATAGTCTGAGGGATTTGCTCTGTTGATGGTCTGAAAGTCATCCTCCATCTCTGGTGATCCACCGGCCTCCTGGAGCTACAAAGCTCCACATACATAAACCACAATCTCTTTTCCTACTCCTGATACCAGATTATACCAGTTCAAAAAGTGAGGCAACATTTTGCTATGTGTATGTCAAAGTGCTTGCGTAGGAGGCTGGTATGAGGTTTAAATCCCTGAGACCCCCCTAGATCAGGTATTGTTGGGGCTCCCTCACCCCCTCAGACTCCCTGCAGGCAGTTGGCTAGTCCAAAAGGCGTTTCCTGGCAAGAGAGAAGCATTTCTTCCCATGTAGATGAAGGTTCGGCTAGCAAATTAAGTTTGGAAACTAAAGAATTGTAGTAGGAATTGAGCAAAGAATCAGCTCTTTTTTCTTTTCATCCTTACAGACTTCTATTGTTTGTCTTGTAATATTGTTATAAAGGTATGTAATATGCTTTGTTGTAAACAGTCATTACAGTGACTCACAGCCTGGTACTTTTTACTTTGTGTAAATATTTGTATTTGTTACCCACATGATATCGATGTCTCTTGTGGGAGACTGATTAAATCATTGCTTTTCTGAATAGAGTTCTTGTGCTGGCAGAAATAGCAACCTCCCTCTTCAATCTGAAGACATAACAACGTCACTTAAAACTTCAAAGGCAAATGTAGACTTAGATTAACAACTGGAGAGGCTAGTACCCATCACAGTAAAAATGTGTTGGCCCTTTATTTTATGGGGGAAGAGGCTATACAGCTCATCCATAACTCATATCATACTTAGTTGTTTTGGCTGGACAGTCCGAATTTTTCAGACCCACTGGCGCTTCATTTGTCTCAGGTTTGCTTTGACCTTGGACAGACTTAAGCTTGATCTAAAGAGCAAACGTGAAGCTTGGTTTTTTTATCAATATCAAAACCAAATTCCTGCAAGGAAATGTGAAGTATGAAGCATTTTCTCCAGAATTAATTGTTTAACCAATGTGAAAAGGCACTGAGAATTATCTGACAAATGTCCACTGATAATAAATTAAGTTAGAAATTGATGGCCCAAAAGCAACACATCATCATACTGAAACAACTGAATAAGTTGATTATCAACGTCTCCCAAAATTCCATATATCACCATTGCCAAAACAAATGTCGCAGTGTAGCAGTGATAAGTGTACCGGACCTTCATCGTGCATTTGGCTGGGTTTAGGCAACAAAACTATTTTCAGGAAAATATTGTCGGCTATCTTAAAATACTGTAACTGCATTAATGCTGTAGCTTCAGTTACAAACGTACCATATTACTTAAGTAACTTCCATTACCATATATAAGTTACCTAGCTTTGCTATGTTGGTGAAGTAAGTTAAAAGAACTCATGGTAGATTTCTGGTGTCACCCAGAACACAGACAGCGGCCTTCTTGACGAGAGTCCGGCGCTTGTTTAACCCAACTGCCAATCCCCGACTTCCTCCCTATATGGATATTTTTCTACAAATTATTTTCCCTTCCTCCTTTGCAGCTGTAATGATTACTACAGCCGCTAGAGATTACCACCTAACATGAAATATTTAATATTAATAAGTATTGATTGTTGTTTGAAATATCGCTGTAGGTCTTTCTACTTGGAGATTTAAGTTTTACTTCGTAAAGTATATTCTTTGTTATAATGTTCGTTGGGGTAGTCTTTGTATCACGTAAGGTGGCACACCTGCAAATTATAATACTAACACACTTGGAAAACCTTGTTAAACAGTAACTGGAGGTGTGTGTGTCTGCAGTTTATTTCCCAAGCAGCATTCAGGAAATTAGGCAATTAAGCAATTAGGCAAACATGTAAACAAGGAATTGGGCATAAGACCATGTGCAGCTTAAGTGTGTCACTGGATCAATGCGGGATTCTGAAGATAATGAAAATAACATGCTTCTCCATTTTTCACATACACAGTTGGACTTTCAGGAATCTCATATGGGATAGAAGAAAGGATTTAAGGCTCACCATAACCAGGATTTTCCTTTAATAAACTCTGCAGCGTTTGAAGTCCCTCAAGGTGATTTCTCAGCATGGAGCAAGGTTATACAGCGACTGAAAGCTGATCAGACGAAATACTTCTAATGGCAGTGATGCACCGTTTCATTCCCATGGCCCCTCAACAGAAGCTGCTGGCAGGCAGCTGTGAGGTTACATAAACGTTACGTCAAAGTGCTTCTGCTCCGGTCCCTCTGAGTTCCCGATCCCTGCTCTTCTCAATCAGGGTTGATTAGTGTCGAGATGCAGTTTGATTGTTTTGTTTTGTAGAGTTTTTTTTTCTCGCTCTGTGCATTGTTGATTTCCTAAGAATGCTGTGGTGCATGTTTCTACTTCCAAGTATTGTTCCCTCGTAGAGTTTTAGTTGAATAGATACAAACACTCTGCCATGCCAGAGGCGACTCAGCTCTGTCCTCAGCAATCAAACTGTATACTGTCGAGTGTGTGCTTGCTCATGCATGTGGTTACCCGTTGAATGCCAGGACGGCAGTCAATGTTCACCACAATCCCCTTTTTTGTTTCTTAAACCTTTTTTTTCTGCAAGGTATTTGTTTCCTTCCGATGTTGTTTGTCCAGGATTCATTTATGATTCCTTGGCAGGTGTTTGAGTCATTCATATTTTTGTGGGTTTACTTGAGAATGAACAAATCACGAAAATATTATTCGCCGGTGAAGTTGACGTGATGACACAGTTAATCCCTGTAATGATGGGTTAGCACCCTGTTTCATTATGATTGGGGGTTTTGGTCGTACCTGCTGTGCAATTGCAGAAAAACTGCTTAGTCGTGTCTCCCAGGACTTCACTCTGTGTTATTAGATCTATGTATAGATCTGCGGGTATGCTATATTTGGGCTACACAGGCCCAAAACAGAATGTTTTAATACTTCTATTCCTAGAACTGAATCAGTCCGACTTTGCGCTGGAAATCCAAGTCTGGTATGATTCACCTGCTGTTTGTATCCTTTCCAACCGATTTTCTGACTGGTCAGCACCAGCCTCCACCCTCGCACTTATCATAACTGGCTCAACATGACGGAATATTTCCACAAACAATGCTCCATATTCAACGATGTGAGCCAGAAACATGAGGCGATAAATCTTCGGCTTCCTTTTCTAATTTATACGGAGGCAGAGTCTTGTGTGGCATTGTTTGTCCGCTGCCCTGACAGCACTGAGTGGACCTACATGGCCAACCATAACAGCACAGGCAGGGGTGGGGTGCGGGGGTCGTATTATAGCCTGACAGGATGGTCATAAAATCAAAATGGCTCCCACTGCCAACATCTCTGTGCCAACGAAAATACACAACTGGGAGGGGAGGAGCAGGAGGAGAGACTGGTGTAACGGTCGGGATTAAGGCCTACATTGTGTACAGTAAATCAGCAGGAGACAACGGGGATTTGGAGCAGGCAGTGATTTTGACATCTGGTGATCCCTGAGAGGTCTTGATTATAGGTGTCAGGCAGTACTAAGCACATGTTACGGAACAGAATAATTCAGGTAAACAACCATTTCGCCGCTATCGGCTTAGCAAGGTCTGCAAACAGATGATGGCAGTTAACAGACTCATGTTCGTGCGATGACTAGATATTGTTTTGAGATATTTAATGGCAGTTTGCATTCATTTAACATGTTGTGCTGTCTTTGTTGGTCGCTGTTTCCTGGTTGATTTCAGTTGCATTTTTCTTGTTTTATTGCGTTTATATCTGACTGTGTGTCTATCTTATCTACGTGTATGTCGGGATATGTTGTTTGTTTTAATTTTTTCCTGCCATTGTGTCGTGCGTGTTTATTTTCCCTCTGAGTGCAGAGTTTCCCAAAATTCTTTACGCTCTGACCAACCAGATTGATGTTTATCCAGCCGCCATGTTTGACGGATCTGTAAATCGTGTGTGTGTGTGTGTGTGTGTGTGTGTGTGTGTGAGTGTGAGTGTGAGTAAATGAAGGAAAAAGTGGCTCTGGTCTTATGTCACGCTCTCCTGTGAGTCCTGTGAAGCCTGTTTGTTTTTAGATCTGCCCCACAACAATACCCGACTCTCCCCGCACACACACTATCTCGCACACACTGCGCACAGAGCTCACTGAGAAAACAAGCGACAGCCATAACAACAGCTCAAACAGGAGCTGCTCTCCGTAGGAAAACCTGTGCTCACTTCCCAGGCTCCTGGCTGACTGACCACTGTCCTATTATACGCTACAGTACATGAAAGTCCCCCAAAAAGTCAGGAAAACAACGCTTGACATTTTTTGGCTCCATTACATAAGACTACATTGTGGATTCAAATATCGTGCTCCTGGGGAAACAAAAGAAAAATGCAGCTTTGATGTTTAGAATAATAAATACTGACATCTGTCCCCGAAGTAGCAGGGAAGAAAGCTCCTTTGTTTTAACTTGTTGCTTCACCGGTCGGCCTGTGAAGAAAGGGGGCTGAGATCTTTGTTTCTGAGTCTTTCAGAACTTAAACACACACACGGACTGTTATTAATTTTCACCTGTCTACCCTTTCTGTCTCACCCCTCTTTTCCTCCACGGGGGGCTTTAATTAAATGTGTTGCTGCAACAACAGGTACTCGCTCATACCCTCCTATTAGTCTATAGAGCTCTCTCACTTTCTGTTTATGGGTCAGGGCAGCAGCTGTTATTTTGTCCATATGACTCACAGTTTACAGTAAAAGCACACATTTTATATATATATATATATATTTAGATGAATTATGGAAGTCTGTACAAAGCTGGTACATGCTCAGCTTCTGCAGTAATGGGTTGTGAAGTTTTATTCAAATACAAAACAAGTAAAGTACAGCACAAACACAAGAACAGATGTGTAGAGTGGAGAAGTAATGTTTAAAAAAACAACAACAGCAAAACCATTTTCATCATAAGCATCTACTTGTACAAAATCAAAAGGTAAAGTTTTAAAAGCAGAGACATTTTTATTCAATGATAGTTTGAGGTGAAACGAGTCTTTGAGGTAGTTACAATGAGAATGTCCAACTGTTTTTAGTGCTGCATCTAACTATTATTTTCATTGATGATTAGTTTCTCAGTTAATCGATAGTTGGTTTTATAAAATGTCAGAAAGTGGTGAGAAATGTTCATTAGTGTTCTCCAAAGTCCAAGTTGATGTCCTCAAATGTCTTGTTTTATCCACAGCCCAACGATATTCAGTTTATTGTCATAGAGAAGTAAAGAAACTATAAAATATTCGCTATTAAGCTTGAATCAGATCATTTTCGTCTTAAAAAATAACTGAAACTGAACGAATTTAAAATAGTTATACGTGTGATCCATCTAATAGTTGACAAGTAATGGATTAATCAAAAGATCATTGTAGCTCTCATTACTTTCTAGATCCGTAACCCTAACCGTGACCCTGGTCTCCAGATTGTTTGGGTACTGATTGATAATAGTAAGTCAAGCTGACCCTCTGTTAGTGTCAGCAGTGATACCTCTGCAGGGTTCAAGACTTGAGTTTTCCCTGTGCAACGGGACAGGTCAGGAGAGTGTGATGAGGTCACGACCCTGCCAGCTCACTCTGTGTTTCTCTTCTTTCCACCTGTCAGATCCTGGACGAGATCGCGGAGCACGGGATCAAAATCTATCAGCTACCTGATGCCGACTCTGACGAGGACGAGGAGTTCAAGGAGCAGACCAGAGTCCTGAAGGTGAGAAACGGACACACAGCTGATGTCAGACGCTTCTGTCTGATAGTGACAGATACCATTATCTTCCTATTCATCCTTGCTCCCCTTGATTCATCAAGTTTTCTCTGATGAATTTATTCTCCATATATCCCTACTCTGACTTTCTGTCTGGGGATCCACTGACCTTTATCATCCTCTCCTAGGCGAGCATTCCCTTTGCTGTGATTGGCTCCAACCAGCTGATCGAGGTGAAGGGGAAGAAGATTCGTGGTCGTCTCTACCCCTGGGGAGTTGTTGAAGTGGAGAATCCCGAGCACAATGACTTTCTCAAACTACGCACCATGCTTGTGTGAGTCTCACTGGCAATAAAACTGCTTAAATAATCTGTTTTTCGGAAGGAAAATCTTTAAAAACATGACAGAACGTCTTTCTTAATGAGCTGGTTGTAAAAGTTCACTAGAGATGAAGTTTTCTGTGAAGCTCTGCTGCCTCCCAGTGTGTGAAGAAAGGTTTGCATGTGTGTTTGTTGCAGGACCCACATGCAAGACCTCCAGGAGGTAACTCAGGATCTGCACTATGAGAACTTCCGCTCAGAGAGGCTGAAGAGAGCTGGCAGGTGAGACACTGATTAATTTTACTTAAACAGCAGATGAGCTCCTCTTTCTCAAGTTTTTTCTCAAATTAATATGTTGTGTTTCTCTGCAGGGCTGTGGATGAAGATGTGGTGGATAAGGACCAGATCCTGCTACAGAAAGAGGCTGAGGTAAGAACACACAACACACACATGCACAAATACACAAACGCTGTCTCAATGTGTGCTAAAATGTTTCTCTGTTGATATAATCACAAGCTGGTAACTGTAAATACAGGTGTGCAGGCTCTGAAACTAATTTAAGGATAGATGTAATTTTTTCAAGTCATAAGATCATTATTCACGGTGGAAGCATTCCATTCCAAGTCTTCTGTAAGAAATCGAGGACAGTAGCAAATATAACTTAAATATCACATTTCTTTTCTCTCAGTAGATCTCAGTAAACTCCATCTCAGTTTATGCGTTTTTTTTTATCCTCCAGGGTCAAACTGTTTTCAATTCTCTCCAATACACAACCAAAATTGTCTCTCAGAAACTTAAATCTTTGCCAACATAGCTAATGCATCATAATTAAACACACATGTGGTGTGGTAAAAGTAACAGAACTAAACAGAAGCAAAGTAGATCAACCATGGAAATTATTCCCAGGGTAAAAGAATGTTTTATGAACTAAATTGTGATTATGTTGTGTTATGAATTTAGACTTTTGTTTTGGAGAGTGACACACTGAATCTTGGGTGGGTGTATTACCTCAGTATTTGATTTTAAAACTTTGAGCATGTGAGTATTGTATTAAAATCCACTTGACAAAATCCAAACCTATAATTTAAAACACCAGGATCTGATCAGTGTGTGCTTTGAGCACTTTATGTAGGATGTAATTGCAGAGTCACCTAATTGCAGACTCAATGTTTAAAAAAACAACAACTGCTTTGTCATCTTTGTTGTACATATTGTATGATAATATTAACACGTGCCCCCAACATTATGGACCCGGATTTACGTAGCTGCAAAACCTCAAGCCCGAACCAGGAAACCTTTTAATTTTTAGTGTAACCAAATTTTAGAAAGAGAATAAAGTCTTATTGATTTCAGCCCCACTGTATTCCATATGTACTGTTTGCCTCTTGCACCTTGGAGCCTGCACGTCAGTGGGTCTTAACCTGTTTCCTGATTGCTGTTGATTGGCCTGTTTGTATTGCTGCTCTGCACCGTAGTGAGCGGGTGGGGTGCAATTAGATCTGTTTGTAAACAATGTGCCCAGGCAGGATATGCCATCACATCCTGCCTGGATGTCCTGGCCCAGTTTTATGGTGGGAATGACCTCAATAGTGTGAGGAGTCCGAAACACAAAGCTGGAAAGCCATTAGTCCGTTTGTTTATGTGTTGTCAAGGTGTTGGAAGGGAGGAAATATCACAGTAACTGATTTCATTTTATTAGACTTATACGTGACAAGGAAACACTTGATTTTACAAGCCCCTTCTTTCTTGATAATTTCCTATGATAAGCAACTGATATGACAATTATTTTGATATTAGTCAAAATTATTTTTTTTAAGTGAAGGGATTATTTAACTGCAAACTACTTATAGGAGAAATGGAGACAGTGTTCAATTCTCACAATTCTGATGAATTGATTTAAATTATTTAGTAGCGTCAGCAGAAAATGTGTCATTCTGTGTTAATAATGTTTCCATTTAAAAATAAACACTGACAGGTTTAAGTTGATCTGATTTTTTTTTAATTTTTTTTACAACTTATCAAAAACTTCTTGTTGTCATTACTCATTCTAAAAAAACCTGCTATTTAACGTGTTACTTACTGTTTGTACTGTGTCAAAACAATGTCTATTTTTTTAATTAGTGCCAAATGAAGGTTCTTTCTAGGCAAAATTTTAGGATATTATTGAGAAAGAGAAAAAATAAGATTATCCTTTATTAGTCTCACAATGGGTTAATTTGCATAGTTATTATTAAGAAATTAAAGTTGCAGCTGACAAGATATATAGATACAGATATTCAGATATTCCTAATTTCCCAAACACATAAGCGAAGCATATCTGAAGATTACTCATTTCAGCCACAAGATGGCGATAGACAGCAGAGAACACTACATGACAGTTTCTTGTTTATCAGTCCCCTTATAGGTTATAAGCTTTACATCTTCATCATCATTGATGATGAGTTTCTCAATAATTTATTTATTTATGGGCCTGTTGGTACCACATGTACTTACCCATCATTGATTTATTCTTTGACATTTATTTTATGCTTCACTCATTTTTAAACACCCTCTTCAATTGTTGTAACACCACTGTGCTTATATAAATCTACATTATATTACTATGCACTAAAGCATAATTGACTAACTCTTCATTTGACTGGATGATGACCTCCTGTGAGCCTCTGCTTAGTTTATCCACATTATTCTACCAGGTTACCTTGTTATTGTAAAGAAAATCTCCAGGTATGACACCTTAAAAGTAGTTCAGGTGGTAGTCCATGAGATGCTTTTTCAAGTTATTGACGCAGAGACATGTCTTCAATGTCAAACCACAGTGACAAACGAAAGAAGTGCAATAGAAGTGCTTTGTTTTCCTCTTTGCACCCGAGATCACCTGCCAATCAGCATAAGTCCGATACTATAAGGTACTCGTGTCTCGTCTTCTGTTAGTCTCTCTCTATATTGCATTTCTTTTGTCTTTTGTTCGTTTGTCACTGTGGTTTGACACTTTAGACGTGTTTCTGCAAGTCAATAACTTGTTTCCTCATTGATTATCCTCTCTATTGATTGAATTTTTCTTTGTTATTTTTGCACATTTGCTGCCCCAAACTTTCAGATTAATTTAAAGATTGTGTTCCTTGAAGGTTTCAGAAGATTCTCTAATTTGGATTTAAACTCATCACCTTGTCACTGTCAGTGTCTGTTTTGGTGACTCAAGCAATAAATATCAGTGGATATCTTGGTTATTCAGGTCACCTTCAGCTTTTTTCTGAATTAGATTTTTTTTTTCTGCTGCCTGAAACATGAAACACAACATCAACCTGATTTATGATCAGCTACTGAGCAAATTGTCTATAAACTGAGGAACAAATTGAAATGTATTGACATTAATTACTGATTGTCCTTGTCTCTTTGTAGCTGAGACGCATGCAGGAGATGATCGCTCAGATGCAGGCACAGATGAAGATGAAATCGGACGACTAAGAGGATCAGAGCAGAATGGAAGCACGGGGATCTAGGTATCCACGTTCACGTCGTCTTCATCTGCACACCGCCATCACTCTTCCTTCTCCTCCTCCTTCTTCTTCCTTCCAAACATCCATCCATCAGCTGTTCAGGAACTCACCACTGATGTTTTTTTTTTGTTTTCAACATCTTGTCAAAACTCTTTCTGGATGATAATCATTTACATATCTGTTATTTAGTCTTTGATCTTAATATTGGTCGATAGAGCTGCCAGTGACAACGGTACTAAGATGTTCTGCCATCACACTAACATGTTTACAAGAATAGATGTCTGGATTGTTCAAGTCGAAGCTTCAGATGGAACCATTTCCCATTAGTTCGGTACAGGTTTGAACTATTTTGAATATATTTTAACTTGTCATGTTTACTGTTTTAATATCATTGATTCAGTGCCTTCAGTGCTTCAGTCTGATAATGCAACAATTAATAGGTATTACCTCAGTGAAAGGCAGGTGTCGTTATGAATGAGGTAAACTGTCCATGTTGAGAATGAGGAATACCCTCTTTGTTGGGCTTTCCAGGCAAAATATTTGTCCTTAATCGTGTTAGAAACTTTATCTTGTAGCCAAAACTACAAACTTAATTTGAGGCATTTGTTTGACGTTAAGGCTGGAAAAGCTGTATGCAAGTAGTCAAACTAATAGCACTAAGTTATAAAGAGAAACAACCAGACTTTTTGATCATGTTGTAGTTGAAAGAAAGTGTCATGTTGTTAATGTTTTTGTATTTATAATCAAGAACTGCACGATCTTAATGTCTGTGCCAAACTGACTGAATACAAATCAAACTATTCAGTGCAGTAACTTAACATGTGTCCATATTTGCTTCAGTGATGTTGTGTTGGTACACTACATGTGCAGTCTTTCATTATACTGTATTTGGGCTTTCTCATTTAAAGATATCTTTAATATTTAACTGTTGTATGTGTGTAAACTTCCTCCAGCGTGTTCTTGAGCAGCAGACAAAGAGTCATTCTGCTACCATACATGTGCCATGGTATTATTATTTTTTTCTGTCTTTTGCTCTCATATGCCGATGTGTCCGTTGAACTTACTGAGATAAACATCATTATTAATTCTTAACCGTGTGTCAGTAAAGACTTGTTTTTAGGGTTCAACATGTTTTTTTTGTATCTTTCGGAAATAAAAATTTGTTTAGAGAAAAAAGAAGTGTGTTGATTCTTGGGTTACTTCTGCATAGTTATTTTAGTCAACTAGTTAGTCAATTAGTTAACAGTTAACTCTTTATTAGAGTTATCAGGTGTCTTATAGTAGGAAACAGTTCATCCTTGCTGATATATGCCTTGTTTTCCAACATATAGGATCTAGCTATAAAATCAACTGTAGAATTAAAAAACAAGGAAAATAATGTAGTTGTTTTCCATGATAACTTCCATTTATTAAAGGTGCTGTACATGTAAGAACTGGCAACCTGTAATATTCATACTCCAAAGAAATTGGGGGCAGCACATCACCAGAAAGTTGAGATGACCACCCGTATCACAAGAAACAAGGAAATGCACAGTCTGTCTCATAGGTCTTTCTTTCAGCAAACAGCTAATTAAGGAAACATAACCACTGTCAGAAACATTATTCAATATGTTCCCTTTTATAAGCTGCTGCAAAATAGCCAATGTTAGCTGTGTACTTCAGGTGCTCATCTAGAAAAACTGTTGCGAAATCAGCACTAATCCTATTCCTTTTATTCCCCAACAGCTGTCTCCAGTGGTGGAAAGCAACACTCACGATAATTCTTGTTTGGCTGCTATTTCAATCACTTTGTTGATTGTGTTTATTTGCCACAAGCAGCCAGAGTACTAAACCGTACATTAGCGTTAAAGTGGCAACAGACAGCTCCTCCCCTCTAGCGTTTCGACCTGGATCGTAAACATGAGTTTATTCAATCATTTATGGTGATGGCTATGTTAATAGGGAACCAGTATAAATGCTCATGGTTTCATTATTCTTTATCCATTACATTGCAAGATCAATATTGGCTCCATTATGATACGTTGAAGAAGAAAACGTCTTTGTCTATATGCAGCTTAAGCCAGTGAGCAACATCACACATCACAGGCGTGTGTATGTGTGTTTGAACCTCTCACTGAACATACTACTCACCGGAGACTCCACTTCTCTCTTATATATGACTGTGGGTGTTTTTTCCTCCAGGAGATTTGGCTCTGCACTCGACTCTCTCCTCCAGAGAGAATGACCGGCTCTGAGGAGCTGAGCAGTGGCTGCAAAGAACTGTGACACATTTTCAACATGTGTGAATATTTGCGCCTGTGCATCGACTTTGTTTGCAATCTAGACGTGTGAAAAGTTTGTTTCATTTTCTGTGGGACCACACCGTGCAGATAAATTACTTCTGCATCCTCTCATGTTGGACTGAAGCTGGACTGGATGCTAAAGTGTCTCACCATTTCTTCTCTTGAGACGGGAGATATGGACAACGCTGGAGTAACTGGTTACTGGCTGACTATAAATTAATACGCTGTCTCTGCAACACAATACATTTAACATCATGTCAAAACAAAAACAATTCTGACAAAGAGCTTCTTTTAAAGTACACAGCTCACGATGAACCGGTTTTCTCCAGTGAAACAGATGGACACAGAGAGTCGTTCATGTGATGCGTGAGAACATTTTCTGGAATATGTATTTATAAACATATTGTTTATGTTTATTCATGCAAAATGTGTAATAATAATAATTGAGTGAGATGATCCAACTGGTTCTTTCCTAGAGAAGCATTCAGGTTGTTTTTATCTCTGTTCAGTCTTGAATGAAAAACCCCACTGATGTCAGTGATGATGATGCTGGTTTGGACCCTCACCTCCTCCTGGCATCCTGTGGGGGGGGGGACCCCTGCTCGTAGATAACTCTGCAATGTGACTGGCTGAGCTGTGGAGGAGGAGGAGGGGCTTGCATCTGTCAGCTCAGCACCGCCCTCCCGCTGTCTGTCCGGGGTTTGGAGGCGAGGCGAGGGGCCGCTTTCTGTGAGCCGTCGCTTCGGTAAATAAAAAAAAATCGAGGGTGGAGAGCGGTCAACATGACGAGCAACATCAGGTACAAAAGCCGGATCCCCGTGAAAACAGGTGAGCTTTGGAAGCAAACCGGAATGTTTACAGCAATCTGTTTTATTTTTATTTTTATGGAGAATCAATGAAATGATCGCTTCATATTTCTGTCTTCCTGGGCGTCGCTCTGCATCCCTGCACCTGCGCCTCCTCCTCACCCATCCTGTAATGGCCAATAGAGGAAAACGCGGAGGTAAGAGACATCCTTTTTTTTTTTTAATGCATCT